>PVJS01001594.1:0-95091 GCA_004027185.1 Glis glis
TTTTTGGTGGTGGTGGTACTGGGGATTTAACACAGGGCTATTCTACCTTCAAGCTACACCCCCAGCCCTATTTTATATTTTTATTTTGAAACAAGGTCTCACTAAATTGCTGAGGGTCCAAGTTGCTGAGACTATCCTCAAACCTGCAATCTTCCTGTCTCAGCCTCCCAAGTACTGGGGTTCCAGGCATGCACCACCACATCCAGCTGAGGATAACTTTTAAAAGGACAAAAGTATAAAAATGGTCCATTTTTTAAGCCAGACACGAACATTACATAAAGCAAGAAAAAACACATAAGGATGAAAATTTTGTTTTCAAAGAACAGTATGAAATGGTAAAAACATTGAGAATGAAAAAGGATACTAAATAAGGTACCAGGCAGCCAAAATTTAGGAAAAACATTAAAGTGCAGTGAGCTGTGTGTGCGAGTCTTCTCTCTGTTCTTGCTTGTAGAAAAACTGGTAATTCCTCATCTTTTAAGAGGTTGAAACCCTTCCCCTATTACAGATCTTATCTGACGGCTTTTTTCTCCTTTGCTTACATTTTTGTTTCTAGATTTGACTGTATTTTCCTTTCCCTGACTACATTTGGAAAGATACTATTTCAACTTTCAAACAGTTTGTACGCAAGATGTTGTTTTGTGTAAAGAAGGGAAAAGATTGACAAACCTAAACCAAACAGGGAAGAATTATAAATATTTTGCTTCACTATTGCAGCTTTCTCCATATGCCTCAAATAAAACATTTCTAATCAAGCTCCACTTCTGCAGAAAGCTTCCCAACAAAATACATCTTTATTTGCATGTAACATGTGTAAATGCAATTAGCATTTTTTAAAGAAACAATTGAAAAATGATGTTTATGGAAAGGAATCGAATTTTTTCTTTTTCCTTTTTCTTTCTTTTTCTGTTTTTTTTTTTTTGGTTTTTTTTGCAAATGAAATCTGAAGCCGCACAGGCTATTGACAGGCTGATGGCCGGGTCGGTTGCCAGAAGCTGGTTAGGAAGTCGGTATGAAGGTCACTAATTTCATTCTGTTTTATTTCAACAGGACCTTGAAACAAAGAACACAGCCTTTAATAGATGGTGAGGAGAGATGGGTTATTAAACTACTGTTTTACTATCGGTTCTGGGTGGTTTTTAAAAATAGAGAGATGGTATTTTGCCAGTATCTGTATTCTAAATTTTATCATAGAAGTAAAATGCCTGAGAATGAGGTAAGGAAATAACATTTGCAGCAGTGACCAGTTTCTCATTTCTGCAACATTCTTGCATTCTACTTTCTTGTTCCCCAAATTAAGATAATTTGAAACAAATCCGTTAGTGCTTTTTATCTTGAAAGTGGACATTCTGGCTATGGAAGAGGGATTCATTGGAAGATTTCTGTGCTTTTTCTACTTACCTCATTTGTCTTCCTCAGATACTGACTTTTGTCAACTTCATTTTACTCATTAATTAACAATGGAATCATACTAAGGCAGTCCATTCCCCTACAAGGGTTACTTGTAAATTATTTTTCAATAATAATAACTTGTTTAGAGAAAGGAAAGTGTATAATACTTGATATCAGTAATAGCTAAAATATTTGCTTTGTTTTTGTCTTTTATGAGATTAATTGACTGAATAAACTTATAAATGGTTTGAGCTGTGTGGCATGAATGGCATTATTATGTACAGTGGAATTATAGTTTAAAGAGGTTCCCTTAGAATCTAAATACAAAACCCTAGAATTTGTACTTAGTTCTCCTAAGAAATTGTATTTTTCTAATAGAGAATTTTAAGATATATATTATGCTGTTCACAAACACATGCACACACATACACACACACATGGAGGACTGGGGACAAATCTAGTAAATGGCTAAAAGAAAATTAGCTGTAAAAATAAATTAGTCCAAAGAAATCCTAAAGTGCTCTACCAAATAGACACAAATTCAAAAAAATAAATCAAGAATGAGGTATAAGTAGCAAACAGTCTCAGGTGGCCACGCACTACCTATCACTAGTCTTACCACCAGGCCTGTGCAGTGTCATGAGCTGAGCCCCCCAATGGTACGAGGGCCAGGCCCAACCTTTCATAAACAGTATGGCCACATCAAGCTCTAAAAATATGGTCTCTGTCTCAGGATAAAACAGAGAACACCAAGGGCATGGTGGAGCACACCTGCAATCCTACTACTCGGGAGGCTGAGTCAGGAGGATAACAGGTTGGAGGCCAGCCTTAGCAATTTAGCGAGAACATCGGCAACTTAGCAAGATCCTGTTTCAAAATTAAAAACATTAAAAAGGCTGTGAGTGTAGCTCAGAAGTTAGAATCCCCCTGGATTCAATCCCCAGTACATACATACATACATACATACATACACATACACATTTTCCCTTTGACTACCGAAACTCTTCTACATGAAACAACTCCTTCCAAAACCACCAGTCAGAAGACAGTATTAGCTGGTGTTGTGGACTGAATGTTTGTGTCTCCCAAAATGGATATGTTGAACCTCTAATCCCAGTGTGATGACACTTGAAGGTTGAGCCCTTAGAGGTAATTCGGTAGTGAAGCCAGAACTCTCGTGATGGGATTAGTGTCCTTGTAAGAAAAGACAGAAGAGAGCTTGTTTGTATTCTCTCTCTCCCTCTCTCTCCCCATGAGAGGACCCAGCAAGAGGCAGTTGTCTATAAGCCAGGAAAAGGGCCCTCACCAGAGCTTGACCATGCCGGTGCCCTCCTCTCCATTCCAGCCTCTAGAGCTCTGAGAAATAAAGTTTAGAGGCCTAACTTGCCCAGTCTATACTATTCTTCATAAAGTAGCACAAACTAAGATATCTGGTTTGACACACTGGTGATGGGCTAATTCCTTGTGTATCTACAGGATCCCCCTTTACCAACATTTTTCCAAACACTAGCCAAAATCTCCCTCCTTGAAGCTGCAAGACTTGGGGGGCTACTGATGTCTGTGGGGCCGAAGGCTAAGAATCATGGCTTCCCTTTCCCCCACTGGGCTCAAGGTTGGGCTTGCTCCAAGTTGTCCCAAGACTGCTGTACAAGGTGGTACAGTAGTCCCCACCAATAGGGGTATGTTCCAAAGCCCCCAGTGGGTGCCTGAAACTGCTGATGATACCACATTCTATATATGCTATGATTATTGTGACTAAATGACTAACAGGCAGGTAGTATATACAGCATGGATACACTGACTCAAGTCCTGAGTGGGACAGAGTGTGGCCACATGAGATTTCATCATGCTACTCAGAATGGGATGCAATTTAAAACCTATGAATTGTTTATTTCTGAAATTTTCAACATAATATTTTCAGACCAAGTACCTGAAACCATGAAAAAATAAAACCATAGAGAAGGAGGGATTACTGTACCTTGAAGCAATTCTGCTGACCCAATTCTGCCTCCCTGCTGTGTAGCTGGCTGACCTGAAGGATTTTCGGCATTGCCGTGTAAGAATGTGGGCACCTCTCTATGGCATTTGCTTTTTATGCTGATTTCAATGCAATCTCACCCTCTCTCATCTCCTGCGCTGTCCCCTGCAATCCTGACTTTCCTCAAAAAGGGAGACTCCAAACTAATCCAGCCAAGGGGTTTTATGCCCCAGAGGCAGAAGTAGGGGGAACAGGTCAGCAGGACCTGTGTGTGCAAATTTCACCATCTCACCTCTCCTGGCTCTTACACTCTTAAGATATGATACTTAACAGGCCACTTTAAGGACAGGACTTTCCTCACGCTATCTATGGAGTGCCAGATTCCAGGCTCTCCACACCTGGCCCCTAAACTTTGCTTTCTCCTTAAATATATTTTCATATGATCCGGAGGACACCTCCTGATCAACCTCCCTGATCATCTAACCCTAGAAGGCAGATACACACTGTAGACTTCATAGCTCTAGGGTACACAAAATAATTTCTCCTTTTATTTCCTTCCACTAATCAGTTATGAGATTGCATGTTTTTACATAGGAATTTTAATCAATCAGCCATCCAAAATGATCTTACTTACAAAAAATGTCCCTATTGTAGGTGGAAAATTTTTATTAGAAATTTTAAAGGATCCCAATGTTAAACGATTTCTACCCTCTTTGGAAATGTACACACATGCAGGGAACTGTCACAATGCTAGTGACTGGAATTTATAATCAGGGCTGATCATCTCTTAAACTCTTTATTTGTTAGACATTAACTTCACAAAAGAATATTACAGTGGAACCGCATCTTCATAATTTTAATGTATGAGACATTAACTTACATATCTTGTGCTTCAGAATTTCTGATTAAATGTTTTAATTTAAATGGAAAATAATATTTAATGTAATATCCAGCCTAAAGTGTCCCCGAAGCTTCAATTGCAAACAATCATAATAAAGAATGTTCCTGTTTAATCTACAAAATAAGTACATTTGATTTTAATTACTTGGATAACGACCAAGCAAGTCCATCAGGCACATCCCTTCCAAGAGATAATGAAAGACACAGAGGAGCGAACAATATTCCTGCGAACAGACCGAACAGACCATCACATTCTGACTCGAGGATGACTCCACTAATGAAAATCTGTCTTTGCAAATGACTCATCTTCTGAAGACTGTTCTTAAGATGCTGGAAATCAGAATGATGCATGTGAAAATGAAATTAATCAATATGAAGATGGGGAACAGCAGTCTATCACAGAAGAGCTGTTTGATAATAATGAAATTGAGGGAACAGTCAGTGGTAGAGAAACAAATGAAAGCACAGGAAATGTCAATGATAATAATGAATAAGTAACTAATTCTTGAAACTCAAGAGGAAGAGTTAGCAAACAAAGACGAAATATCATCCATGTAAATGACAAAGCAGGAAACTACAATTACTTTTAAGTTCACTCCAAATTTCTGTTTCTGAAGATACAAAAACACTAATCTGGTCAGAAATTTAACAGAAAGAGGGATCCAAAATTTTCAGAACTTCTTGTCAATAGTTAAGCAAAAAGAGTGTCCAGTTTGGCTCGAGCCATGGAGCACAAGAAGGCAGCAGTGGGAGAGAAGACTAGAAAGTTCTACTGGGTTTCCAAGAGGCATTTGGAAATGTCAGCATGACCTTACCTTTTGTTGATCACATTGTTCCAAGTCCGCGGTCCTACCAAGGTCCACTTTAGTCTGTCACAACAATATGAGAGTTCTTTCTGTCGTCCGCTGCTGTTAAGTTCATTCTTTAACACATAGATTTTTTTTGTCTCAATTGTATGTTGCTTATCAAATTTAATTCCCTCATAAATGTCATTATTTGTAGTAGCAATAGCGCATTCACACAGCCACATTATGGTACCTGGAGGAATTATGGTTCCCTTGAGCATCTGAAGGGCAAATGCCTTTGGCTCTGTTGTGAATGCTGTCTAGAAGATTCCTTGCTACTGTGTAAATAATCTCTTCTCTATACCATAAATATTCCCTGTTCTCACTACAAAACTCCCCACTCCAAAAGAATTGTCTGATATCAAGTCTGTTGGCCGAGTAAGCAATTATTTAAGTCAGCCGTGTCCTGTAAGCATTAGGTAGTCAGGTCAACAATTCTTATTTGTTCTTCTTTCCTCCTAGCACGTACATAGACTTCGGGTTTGTGTTTGTTTGGGCTTGGTTTTTCCCCTCAAATTCAATACATTGTGGTTGGCTGTCACTTCTTCTTGTCCTGGTACTTGTCAGCAATGTTTTCCTCAGGTTGGAATGTACTCAACTCAATTTCATACTCAAATGAAATCCCAGCATTTAATAAGTACCAAGTGTTTAAAAGTTAAAGGAAATTACATTGAATCTCAATCAACGTGAACACTGGGATGAAGAGGAGAGGAATAGGGCAGATAACAATATTACCATGTGCAAATATTACTTTAATTCAATTATTTTAATTCAATTTTTAAAAATACATCAGAGAGGTCATCTAAAATGAGAACTGAAACATCATAATTGGATTTGGCATTTAGATCATTTGTTAGGTTTTCTAGGTCATTTCTGTGACGTTGTAAGAGCATAGAGCAGGTAGCAGTGTGTCGAAGTTGAATGACAAATGAAAGCAGGACAGCTGTGTGGACAGTCCTTTCAAGACCTTTGGGGCAAAGTAGAGCAGAGAGTTAAAACTGTAATTGGATCAGGTGAAGACTTTTTAAGAACAGGAAAGCACTGAGTGTGTCTATAGGCTCATGGAAAGAAGTAAACAGAGACAGCAATATCAAAGATACAAGGGAATGGGGGGCCCGTCGAGGGAACACTTCCTTTGCACTCTGGGAAGGGTGCTGGCCATTTATGATGATTAAGACTTTAACTGCTATTGAAGAACAAGGGGTAGGAGAGGGGATAGATAAGTCTGTGCAAGGTGTTACAAGAACATGGAGGGCATTGGGACTGGCAAGGAAAGTTTTAAAAATCATAAAGGAAGTTTGACCAGTAGAGAAAAATGAATACAAATTTTCAGGCAGAGAAAATAGTAGGTGAAGAGCACAGTGGTGTGAAAAATATAATATTTGGGCAATGTACTTAATAGAAAATAATCTATGTGAATAAATGCTAAAATATGGACTGAAAAAATAAACTGAAGCCAGATAATAAAAAACCTTGCATACTGTTCTAAAGAGTTTGAAATTGATCTTGCCTTCATTTCTTCATGAAACACTTTGAGAAGGGGTGTTTTCATGTCCCATTTTATTTGACCCTGTTGTTTTAATGCTTACCTTGATCATGCAGTATTTATGTAAAATATGGTTAAAAAGAAAAATAAAATTAAAAGCATTTATCCAATGCCTACCATTTGCCAAGCATTGTAGGGGTGGGGGGGGTTAAACAAAATAAAACTCTACCTTCCAGAAATAAACAACATAAAGGAAAAATGGCAAAACAGGACCAAATGACTCGCTTTGGCCAATGAAATGTAAGTGGAAGTGACATGTGATTTGTGTCTGCAGGAAAGTCATTAACTGTTGGTGTTGTCCAGCCTCGTCTGTCCCTGCCATGGAAATCATGGGAGACTCACAGTGTCAAAGCAGCCTGCGTGCTCAGCCAGCACTGACTGGACTGCGCACCTTGTGAAGGTGAGAAAGGACGCATGGTGGACGAAGCTACAGAGGCTGAACTTCTGCCATTGCAGCCTCACATCCGGCAGACGCCCTCGGGCAACAGCCAGGTCACTGAAGTGAGTTGCCAGTGCTGGCAACATTAAATTTGTTAAATGCTTTTTGGGTTTTCACCAGTCATAGGGTACCTCGGATTCCTGGTAAAAGAAATTGGACACCAGTATTTTGAAAATAGTATTTTTTCAATAGATAAACTCTCACTTAATTCACTTAGAAGCTTACATTTTATTTTCAGACATAGAAGCTTACGAATATTGACAGAATTGCCCCTGCCATGGGATATTCAGGAAGTACACCCTTCACCACCGGGCCAATCCTTAAACTTCCCTCAGCCCTGTGCCCCATGACTCCGAGTGCACACCAGGTGCTTTGGAAACTAAAGAACTGGATTGTCCCTCACGCAATTCCTGTCTCTATTTGTTAATTTCTACTGCGTGCTTTGCCTGGAATGTCTTTACATCATCTAATATCCAAACCTAGCAGATCACTTTTTTAATAAAGTATTTCATTTCTCCTTCACACACACACACACACACACACACACACACACACACACACACAACCATGCAATCATACACCTATAAAACACACAAAATAATTCTTCTCCCAAGAAGGGAAAAAAGGAAAAGGAACCAAATTTTATTGAATATTCTCACTGGGTGCCTAGCACTGTGTAGTATTTTATGTTTGTCCTTGAATTCCTGAGTACTTCATCTGCTTCTCTCTCGTAGTATTTAAAACTCTATAATATGTTGTATATGTGTTGGCATCTTCATCACCGTTGAGACAAAATCAATGTCATTCACAGAGCCTAGCCTGAGGTCTGCCATGTAGCAGGCTTCCAACATTTTTAATGAATGAATACATGCCTTCAAATATCTTTTTAGCTGGGCACAGTGGCACATGCCTGTAATCCCAGTACTTGGGAGATTGAGACAGGTTCGTGGCCAGCCTCAGCAACTTAGTGAGGCGCTCAGCAACTTAGTGAGACCCTGTTTCAAAATAAAAAATAAAATAGGGCTAAAGGTATAGTTCAGGAGTAGAATGTCCCTGGGTTCAATTTTGTGTACCACACACAAAAAATAAATATATAAAATATTTTTTAATGTCTTCAAATATTTACATGCAAAGTGGCTTTAAGAAATCTGATTAGAAATTAATATGCCCTTTTGCATATACTATTATACCTGATTTCCTGCCTTATAAATGTATTCCAATTACCAAGTTACAGGGACAATTTAAAAATCTCATCGCATCCAAAAAAGAAAAAAAGGCACAGGGAGCCAGGATACTGCTACAAAAGGAGTCTTCTTAAGAAGAGATGTAGGGACTTTATCTGTTACACATATCTCGTGAACATGATTTTTTAACTATCATAAAGTAAGACTCACTGTAAACACTGACCAATCAGAAGACACGGGTAAAATTGTGGGAGGAAGCCCAGAGAAACAGTAAAACAGCTTTAGGCTTCACGGGACACTAATTAATCATTTTGGCTAGAAAGCCCCTCTCCCCATGGAGCTTAATGGCTTCCAAGGAAGGTTTGGATGAAACATTTCACCAGATGGACCCAGTACCTACATTAAGACTCTGCCACCCACACCCTTATGTATTCATTTATTTCTCCATAAAATATTTGATAGTGTGTTGAGGTAGTAGAGTCTATACTAACAATGGACTAAAGAATATGTTGTATGATGATTCGCCTCCAATTTTTAATAGCTGAGTGTAAGCGAAAATGGAGGCTCACAATTAAAATTATGTCACTGAATGAATATCAAGCAATGTGGAGCAATGCGAAATTAAGATGTGAATTTTATTCTTTTTGACTAATGAGGTGGATGGATGACAGGGGCACACTAATCCTGCAAAATTTCAGGACTTGCTTTACACTGTTTTGCTCACATTTAGAGAAATAAAATATCTGCTTAGCCTCAAAACCGCATGGGAAAAAAAAGTTTAGTTCCCTTTGGTCATTGTGGTTAAATTGCAAGTTACAAAACAAATGCTGCCATTTGTTATGGTACAAGACAGGTATCATGATCCCATTGCAGAAATTAGACAAGTGAGACTTAGAGAAATTAACCAAAACTACTTGCCCTTTGTAAAGGGCAGAGCCAGTATTCAAATCCAACTATTCTTCATTCAAAGCCCAGACTCCTTCCAGAATTAAACTTCATTACATAATACAATGCTTCATCAGAATTTGTACATAAATATGTAAAAAAATATGTTCGACTTGTAAAGACACACATAGAAAAAAAAGAGATATTTCAAAAACTTAACCTGCTAAGAACAGACTATGATTTTAAAAACTCAGGCACAAAATATTGGTTCTGTTTTTACCTAAAAATTAATAATGATCAGCTTTACTTGCAAGGCTTTATAGCAAAGGTTAAAATAAATGTTGATAAATTAAGACTATTAACACCAACCGGTAATAGTCTAAATAGCAATTTAGTGGCATTGCTATCGTACACTTTAATGAAATGAAAGCTTGAATTGATTGTATAAGGAAAGAATCTCTTGTTTATTCTAATCTTAATATTATGGTTGATAATTTCACCAGCAGTCCTGATGAAAATGTACCTGATATAACAACGCCACAGGAAACTAATGATTATAATGAATCTACTTGTCGCTGAAGTACAAAGACACAGGCTCATAAATCTCTTAAAAATTACTAAAAGCAAACAAGTGATCAGGACAAACAAATTATTATTTTATCACTGTTTATATGTCTTCTACTTTATATTTATTAGCTATTTCCTGGGGAAAGTGATCAAAACACCTTTTAAATATTTGCATTTAATTTTAACCTTTACTATCTTCATTCCACAGAAGCTCTTCAAGACTGAATTTCAGCCACCTTTGTTTAATTGTCATTGTGTGATGGCCATGGCCATTTAATCTTTTCTTTTCCTCTTCATCAGAAGGTAATCAGTAGTTAACCAATAAATAATATTAGCATTCACCTTTTAACTTAATGTTTTGCCTACATTTAAGACTTAACACCCTGATGGTAAATTATTATTCAAATGGAAAATATGCATAGAAGCCCATGCTTTTAAAAATATCTTCTGTTCCAAAAATATGTCTAAAACTCAAGATGTATTTTGTTGTTTGTTTTACTACTCTAATTGGTATTCTATAAATGAAATGAAAAGTTCAGTAAATTACCCAGAAAGTTCTATTATTTTCATCACCTCTGAAGAAAACAAAATTAAACAAAAGCACTTTACTCAAAGACAGTTGCAATTACTTAGATAACTGCTTATATTACAAACCTCCTTTTATTAGTGCATAGTCCAAATATGACCACTTTTCCATGAGCAGAAACTAAATCTATGTATCTTGAGTTCAGATGACTAGGAGGAGGAAGCCATCAATCCACTCTTAAATGAAGATCAGAATATTTTAACATTTGATTATAATATTTACTCTTATTTTTATAGAATTTAACTTTTCCATAATCTTAGACACTTTTGTATTTTTATAATTACTTATGGGATAAAAAAGCATTGAAATACATACAGTCTTCTCTAGTTAGCTCCATTTTGATCACACTGGAACTGGAATAAGACTTATTAAGTATTGTTATAAACACCTCTTAATGTAATATGGCATAGTGAAGTTTGACTACTGCTCTCAAATAAACTTAGGCTTATTTGATAAGCCATGCCAGTTATTAGCTATGCTACATTGATTAAGTCTCTCTTTGTACCTCAGCTTCTCAGTTTATACAATGGAAACAATAAAAACACTAGCTGCAGAGGTCTGTTAAGAATATTAAAAGAAACAAGATGAGTAAGAGGTTAGGCCAGGGTCTGGCACGTAGGAAACACTTAATACATATTAGTATTGTTGTTCTTCCCCAAAACACAATCATGCATGCACACACTAAGTATACCAACCAGAGTTAGAGCCTGTGCACATTTCCCTAATCTTAGTGAATCTATTTTAAATGGGTTGGTTAAAATGATGGTTAATTGGAAAACCCACAGGAAAAGAATCTAAATTAGTGATGTTTACAGGATGACTCATGGCCATAATGTTATTCAATAATTTGAGTAAAAAATCAGTATGAAGATTCCTCAGAAGACCAGAAATGGAACCATCATATCACCCAACTACACCACTCCTTAGTATTTATCCAAAAGAAAGTCAACATACTATACATTGCTTGTACACCCATGTTTACAGCAGTGTAATTCACAATTGCCAAGTTTCGGAACTAGCCTAGGTGTTTGTCAACAGATGAATGGATAAGTATAATGTGGTATATATATATATATACACAATGGAGTTTTATTTGGCCAAAAAGAAGATTGAAATTATGTCATTTGCAGGAAAATGGATGGAACTTGAGAGCATTATGTTAAACAAAATAAGCTGGGCTCAGAAATTAAGGGTTGTATGGTTCTTTCATATGTGGAAACTAGAAAGAAAAAATGAAAAAAATGGGGAATCTCATGAAAACACAAGGAAGATCAGTAGTCTAGAGGAAGGGAACCCAGGAGAGGGAGGACAGGAGGGAAAGGGGAAATACTAGAGAATGAAATTGACCAAATTATGTTATGTGCATATACAAATACGTAACAACAAGTCCCACTATCATGTATGATTATAATGTACCAATAAAAATTAAGTGAATAAAAATAAAATTTTAAAAGAATTTGAGCCCCAAATTCCATATTTTGATGCTAACCTCTTCCCACTACTAGTCAGTTACCATTTCTCCCTTTTTTTTTTTAATGGTACCAGGGGTTGAACCCAGGGCTGCATGAATACTAGGCAAATGCTCCACCACTGAGCTACATCCCCAAGCCCTTTTTACTTTTGTGTATTTTGAGACAGAGTCTTGATAATTTTCCCAGACTGGCCTCAAAGCTGTGAGCCTCTTGCCTCAGACTCCTGAGCCACTGTAATTACAGGTGTGAACCACCATGCCAGCTGTCCCTTTCATTTTACAATTTGTTCTTTGGCTGTTCTTTCTAGATCAACCCAATAGTTATTTCTGTTATGCGGGAGTCCTTTATACCCGCCTCACTGGTTCTCAATCTCAGAGCTGTGGATGCCTGGGATGCTACTTATATATGACAAGACAACTGGAATTCCACAAGCCCACTCCATGACATTGTTCTTCGACTGAATATATATTATGTCTCCATCTATATATGTACTGTTTTTCAACTATGTGAAAATGCTGTTTTGATTGATAAAATATACTAATCTCTGTCTTTATAATAAATTGGTCACCAAATTTTATGAATTTAAAACTTAGTAATGTCTCTAGAATCCCTACTCACCTCTCCCTTCCCACTGGGGCTGCCCTGGGCCAGGTGCTCACATCCATCACCTACACTTTTCCAAGAGACTTCTAACTGGCTCTCCTGACCCCAATATGGCTCAACCCTGGTCTACCCCACTTTGTCAATTGGTTCACCATCTGGGGGTCTCAGTTTACTCCTCTCAAAAATGGATTATAAGTCTAGTCACTCACAAAATCATCGGGAAGATATAATGAGTTGATTTGGAAAGTATCTTATGGAATCTAAACTCACTGAAAATATTAATTACTGTCAGGAAGAATTCCGATGTTAGCCAGGAGTGATTTACTTATTCAACAAAAATATATCAATGCTTAAGCCGGGCGTGGTGGCGCACGCTTGTAATCCCAGTACTTGGGAGGCAGAGACCGGAGGATCCGGGTTCACAGCCAGCCTCAGCTACTTAGTGAGGACCTCTGCAACTTCGTGAGACCTGATTTCAAAATAAAGTATAAAAAATAGGGCTGCGGGTGTAGCTCGGAGGTAAAATGCCCCTGGGTTCAATCCCTGGTACCGCAAAAAAAAAAAATACATATATATATATATATATCAATGCTTATAAGATATGTGCAAAATGCTAAGTGGCAAAAATAGCAATGAGATACAGTCCCAAACCTTGAAGGAGAACAAAATCAGAGCAGTAGAAACCTCCATAGTATCTACCCGGCCAGGCACCACCTCCCTGTCCTGAAACTGTTCCAGTCACCAGGTGGGCCTGTGCAGACGGCAAGGGTTGTGTGACTCCTTTTCCCTGGACAGAGTGCACTGGACAGAAATGGATATCTGAAATAAGATGCACCCGCCACCCGTGCTTTGCCCAGAGATTTCAAACCTGAGATTCAGAGATAGCCAGTTAGTGTCTGGTGGTGGTTAGAACTGTAACTCATGTAAATTTTAAGTTGTTGTGTGTCTCTGTAGGAATAGAGAAGACAAGAAGAATGAATCTGACTGGGTTTCTGGTAACATTTTATTACCCATTTCAAGTCTCCATCTGAGCTCAAATACCCTTCCAATTTCCCTCTTTCTCCACCCAGTAGACTTAAAATAGTGCTTTTTTTTCCTAACTGTACCCACCATGGTTTCTGTAACTTCCAACCAAAAGAAAATTTTAAAATAAAATCTTCATATAATGAATATCAATATAGCACCATGGTTACCATAATAGAAACATAAAGAACAAGCTTTGGAAACCCAAACATGGCTACAGGTCACTGAGATTGTAACTGCTTAACAAAAGAGATGGGATTTGGGTTGCTATCAGTCACTGTATCTTCTACAGGGCCTCTCCTGTCTACCAATAGAGACCTCCAGCACCTGTGCTCCACTTACGAATCAACTAGCACAAAGGACCAGCTCCTAGCCCCGGCCCTCCAGTGTCCTGTCACAATCTATTTAACTGGACCATCCCAGCTTGAACTCCAGCCTGAACACTTTCAGTTTTCTAAGCAACAGAACTTAGGTCACCAATTCTGGCATACACTTAAGTTGCTCAAGATCACACAGTCTTTAAGAGGTTTTGAATGTGAGTGTTCTGATTCTAAATGCTATGGTTTTTCCCAGCATTCATGGGTGGTGCAGAATGCCTGTGAGGAGGCCAGGTGGCTATGAGGACAAGATGCAGGAATCTTGCAGGACCCCATTGCCTATAGACTAAGTCCAAATTCTTTAGCCTGGCATTCAAAACCTGCCACAATCTGATTTCAATCATACCCACCACATCAGACTCTGCTTCCCTTCAATTACTCTAGTGAGCATGGCTTTTAACCCACTGGCACCCATCAGGCCTTCTCCATCTCCATACAGGCAAATTTCCTCACTTCCTGCTCTGCCTGACTTTACACTTTAGTCACCCTTCTAAGGTAGTAGTTAACCACAAGTTTGTGTTCCTCATTAGAACATGAGCATGTGCCATATTAGCACGGCTACAGAGTCAGATCTCCCCAGGAAGCAGGCCAGAGCAGAGACAGGCTTATGGAGAAAGTGAATCTAATCTGAGGTGTGCCTGAAGACCAAGTCAGCAGCAAAATACTTTCCCCTCCCAAATAGCATGGTCCCTGAAATCACACTCTTAGGGATGTATCTCTTTGGGTCTAGTATTACTTGGTCTTCTACTAATATGAAAATGTGTAAGTAACCTAAGTATAAATTCATGTGGAATGCATTTCCTCTGTGACAAGAGGAACCAAGCCATTGAAAGAAGCAGATGCATAAGAAATGAGGTATAAAAATGAGAGGAAAGTTCAGAAAAAGGGGACATTCACATAGCCAAATAGACACTTGGCAGGGCTTCCGAATCATGCATTTAATTGATTAGAAAAGCAGCAATAGACATCACTATCGCTGGTATCACCCAGAATCCATTGCATGCTCTCAAAGAGTTTGTTGCAACTAGAGGTTGAAATGTTATTTCAATTGATTTTTAATACATGACAACTTACATTTCCTCCTCCCACATTGCTCTGGCCTTTGAGAAGGCCCTGGCTATAGTATTCATAGATGAGAAGTCCAATGTAGCTACTTTGTAAAAATGATTTGATAATGTAGTAGAAATCAATTCAGTTTTTGGTCAGTTAGCACAAGAGATGCTAAATACACATCACTTGGTTCCTCTGGATACAAACTGCCAAATGTTCTTTTTTAACATGGAAAGGAGTAAGGCCTGCGAGACCAAGAAGAAAGAGTAGCTCAAATTCATGTTTGTTTTGCCTCAAACCTGGTACATGATATTGATTACACTGCATAATCTGCATGTAGTTTTCTTCATCTGCAAAATTAGGATAGTTCTGTTCCCCTTCAAGTAGCAGAAAATGAGAAATAACTAGCCCAGTGCATGAAAAAAATACAAATTGACCAATTTTATGATAAACAAGATGAATAAGATAGATCCCAGGTCACAAAACAGACTCGTGATGAAAATTATCTTCTAAACAAATATGTATAATCATCTTTAATTTCTTAAAAGAAGGCGTTTCAAAAACAGTTTTAAAAGCAAACATACTTCATGACCTAAGGTATACAATAAAGGTTTGTTTTCATTTTACCCTTTCTTCTGGAATTCATCTAGGCTGCAGTTTCTGGCTTTAACCGTTGCAATTAACAGTCTACCAGTAGTAAATTTCTTCCTATGAATGCAAAAATCTGGTCTCATTACAGTAACAACGACAATAGTAATAACATCAGGAAACAAAACATGTGTTTTGTTTGCATGATCTCATTTAATTCACACAGTTAATTTTACAGGTAAGAAAATGGAGAGTTAAAGAGTTCAAATACGAGAGCTGATCACAGTCACACAATGAGCAAAATGACAAAACTCAAACCCATCTATCACCCGGGGACATTCAGCTTGGCCACAGTGTTTCTGGTACTGGCAGGCTTTCCCTTTGGTCTGGGGTCCTTAGGGAACACACGGCTCAACTGGACTTCTTGGAGCAACATCTAAGAAGTAGACAACATGGTGCATCGCACCGTGGTGGCCTGCACTACACACCATGTGTGTGCTCTATTCCTGGGCTGACCACTGAGTCACACCATGAACCCAGCAGCCAGGGTTCCGCCCCGTCAGTCACTATTCTTTTGGCATCTATTTTCAGGCCTTTGCACTGTAAAAGGATACAACTGCTGGTTGTGTGCAAATGGGACTTAAAAAGACAAGATTACAGGTGTGACTATCGAAACGAATTCCATGTGAAATATGCTTTACAAGAAAACTATGCACATATTAATCCTCAGTGCAGAATTACAGCTTTCTTCGTTTTTACTATGTTGGCTATTATAATTGACCAACTATATTGCAACAGTATTTAAATACTGTAACATTCTAGGAATAATTCCCTTTTCCTATTAGGTCCCTCTAATTTTTTGTTTCTGCCAGCACGTTCCATGTCAGTTAACAACTATACTCTTTACATAACTCTAAAATATTGAACTGTATGCTAAATAAGTAAAATATTTTAAGATAATGTCCTGCGGGAATAGTATTTCATATTATAACTCAATATGCCCTAAAGTAATTATTCAGATATCAATATGCAAAATAGCAGGATGCTGTAGTACCCTATATTTCTTTTTATTTTGCTTCTTTGCAGCAAGCAATAAATTTGAAGGTGCAAAGGAAAAAATTAAAGGCAAAGTTTGCAGTTGATTTTCTTAACAAGATTGTTTGCCCAGGAAGAGAGAAATTTCACTTGGTCCTTTCCTAATTATTCATGTAAATTAAATTCTACAAGTGAAGAAAAATTCATAAAAGTCATACTTACTCATCTGAGAGGGAGATATGGCATATGAATGGGCCCATAACCTCGGAAGGTGAAATGTAGAAAATATCACAAGCAACTCCCACATTAAGTTAAGTGAACCAAAAAAAGGGAGATTCTCGGTATGAAGGAGACTTCAAGGATATCCTCCCTAATCGCCTCTTAATAGTCTCCAATCTCTGACACAGGAAACAAATCAAGAATTCAGAGAACGTGGAATTATTAATCACTTATATTTTATACCAAATGTAAGCACTACTAGACACATTTTAAATTTTAAAAACCTTTTAAATGTAATGTTTAAAGAGGAAGCGCAGGATGTAATTTAATTTTCTAAGACATCAGTACATGGCACATCCTAGAAAAAGTTAATTGCACATTCTCATGTCTTTTCTGAAATCCACAGTTTTCTCCTCCTAAGCCTAAAATAGATTAGGATGATATTGAACAATAAACTACTACAGAGTTGTACGCTCACATTCAATGTTCGGAATGAATTCAAACCATTCAGCAAATATTTATTGAGTGTTTCTTTGTGCAAGGCATCGTACTAAACACCACAATCATTTTTCTCGTTGCAATACAGTTTAATCAGTCCGTTCACAAAAGGCTTCAATCATTCAGTCGAAAGCACGCCCACCAAACATGAGACTGTTTTAGTTTGTATCTCTTCAGGATAAAGTTAAAAACTCTGAAGGAAAGATAAACCAGAGTTGGTGACTAGTTGAATGTGAATGATGAAGAGAGAGAAAATAAAGATAAAATCAAAACAAAGTCAAAGGTAAAAAACTGAGGCAGTGATGGAGACTGGAAGAGAGCAGCGAGCCAGGACAATTTAAGTGTATCACATATGTGAGCTGGAAGTGACAGCCAGGTGTCCAAGGACAGGTGTATCATAGGTAGCTGAGGGTGCTTGACAAACTTTGAGAATACTAAGACATTTTCTTAACATACACAGTAAAAAAGAAAGTACTGGGAGTGCCGGGCATGGTGACACACACCTGTAATCTCAGCACTTGTGAGGCTGAGACAGGAGGATCGCAGGTTTGAGGCCAGCCTCTGTAACTTAGTAAGATCCTCAGCAACTTAATGAGACCCTGTTTCAAAACAAATAAAAAGGTCTGGGGGTATAGCTTGGAGATAGAATGCCCCTGGGTTCAATCCCTAATGAAAGAAAGAAGAAAGAAAGAGAGAGACAGAGAGACAGAGAGACAAGAAAGAAAGAAAGAAAGAAAGAAAGAGAAAGAAAGAAAGAACCAGAAGTACTTGCAGCTAAGACCTGACTGCTGAATCTGAGTCTGGCTAGAGGGACAGCGTCAGTGATTTTGGGAATATATTATCCAATATGATATATATATGTCCAATATGCACATGAAAAGATGCCCAACATCAGTGATCATTAACAAAATGGAAATTAAAACCACACTGAGATATCACTTCATACCTATTAGAATGGCTATAAATATATATATATAATATAGATAATATATATATTAAAACAACAACAGAAAATCACAAGTATTGGCAAGGATGTGGAGAATTGGACCCCTCATGCATTGCTGGTAGGAATGTAAAATGGTGCGGCTGCTGTGAGAGACAGCATGAGGGTTTTCTAAATGATAAGTATGCAATTATAACATGATGCAGCAATTCTATCTCCAGGTATACACCCGAAAGAATTGAAAAGAGGAACTCAAAAGGTACTTGTACATCAATGCTCCTAGCAGCAGCATTCGCAGTAGCCAAAAGGTGGAAACAACACCAGTGTCTACTGATAAATGAATGGATAAACAAGATGTGATGTATACACACAGCCATAAAAAGAAAAGGTATGGAATTCTGACACATGCTACAACACCAATAAACCTTGGTGATATTATGCTGAGTGAAATAACCCAGACACAAAAGGACAAATAATGCATTTCTGTGTGTGTGTGTGTGTGTTGTGCTGGGGGTTAAAACTAGGCATTGTACCTCTAAGCTACACACCCCTATTTTATTTTAATTTTGAAACAGGATCTCACCAGGTTGATGAGAGTCACTACTTGCTGAGGCTGTCCTCAAACCTGCTATCTTCCTGCCTCAGCTTCCCAAGTATTAGGATTACAGGCGTGCACCACCATGCCCTAGAAAATGCAAATTCAGAGACAGAAAGCAGAATAGAGGTTGACGGGCTGGAGGGGGGAAGGAGTAATTGTCTAATGAGTACAGAGTTTCTATTTGGGATGATGAGAATTCTAGAAACAGAGTGACAATGGTTACATAACACTGTGAACGTACTGAATGCTAAAGCCATTGTGGGGTGGGGCAGTGGAAGAAGAACAGATAACCAAAGCTGGGAGATGAGAACTCAGACTACAGGGACCAGGAAGGAGGTGTGCGGGGATAAACTGCCCTTCCCACATGACACCAAACCAGCGAAAGTACAAACATTGCCTTTGAACCCAGCAAACCATAACCCTCCAAACCCAGCTTTGGAAACAGGAAATGGGCATGTCTCCCTGGACCTGAAAATAATGGAGTTATCTATTTGTGGTCTCTGCATTTAAGAGTCTATTGTTTTTTGGAGAATGCTGATCCTGGGCCAATTTTATTTATACATCAATTCAGTTGTCACTTACAGAGCACATACTATACACCAAGTCAGAGCTAGTCATAAAAGCAGATGGCTACCAACAAGCAAGACTTTAAGAACATGGTACAATTTCCTCTTCCTTACTTACCCAACTTCTAGGGTCTGAACGTGTTGAAACTTAATTAGCAACGTGGTAATATTAAGAGGTGGGATGTTCAGGAGGTCATGAAGTCATGAGGGCAGAGTCCTCATTAGACTAGGATTAGTGACCTTATCAAAGACATAAAAGACATGTGAGGCAGTAGGATCACTCAGGTGGACAACAATTAATTGTATATTTCAAAACAGCAGGAAGAGAGGATTTTGATTGTTCCCAACTTGAAAAATGATGTCTCAGGTGATAGATATGCCAGTTATCCTGATCTAACCATTACTCATTGTATACACATAGTAAGAGGCCATACCGTACCCCATAAATTTGTACAATTAGTTTATACAGTTAAAAATAAAAACCAAGTGTGGTGGCACATGCCTGTAATCCCAGTACTTGGGAGGCTGGGATAGGAGGATCATAGGTTCAAGGACAGCCTCAGCTTGTTTCCAAATTTAAAAAAAAATAGGGCTGGTGGTATAGGTCAGAGGTAGAATGCCCCTGGTTCAATCCCCAGTATCATAAATAAATAAATAAATAATTAATTAATTAATTAATTAATTAAATAATAGTGGGTGCTCACCTACCCCTTCCACCATGTGAAGACACAGCAACAAGGCACCATCTATGCAGCAGAGAGGAGCCCTCGACAGACACCAAACCTGCCAATGTCTTGATCTTGGACTTCCCAGCCTCCAAAGCAGTAAGCAATAAGTTTCTGTTATTTACAAATTACCAGCCTAAGGCATTTTGTTATAGTGGCACAAACAGACTAAGACATCAACTCTTCCCCCAGAACTCAATACAGTTTCAAATCTACTAAGCTTTTTATTTCGTAATCATAATCAAAATTCAAAATTCACATTCAAGTCAAAGCAGCAGCACACTGACTCAAGTTTCTCCTGTATTACAAATGTCAGCTATCAGGCTTCCTGAAAAAAAAAATCATGAAGATTCTACTTTGCACTTTTACCCAAGGCTGGAAAAATGATTTAGTGATGTTAAAAGAATCCAAAAATTAAATGGCTGTGAAATTAACTATGCTGAATACTTTCTGTATGATAACTCCTTTGATCCCTACAATACTACGGGGTAGATATAACAAATTTCCAAAAGATCAAATTCAACACAATAACAAATGGCAGGCAAATACTAAAACATATCTATTTTTTTAAGAGCTTTCAGCAGTTTCATAAATAGAAGGGAATCCTAATCTCAGCTCCGTAGCTTTTGTGTGCCACCTACTTGTTTCCAAAAATCAATTCACTGTTTTTTAGATTTTTACTTTTAGGAAAAAAAATGAGAGAGAATTGTTTTTCTTTTTTAATTGCATCCCATGTTTGTACTTTTTGAGGTTTTAGTAGTAAACACTGCCTCTTAAAATTTGTTTATTCATTGAGTAAATTGTTTCAGCATAATTATTTGTGCAATGAACTATCATTTCTTGAGCATCTACAATGTGCCGAGCCCTGTATTTGATACTTGGTAAGAGGGAAATTGAAGAGAGGGAAAGAGGCAAGGGAAACCAAAAGAAAAGAAAAAGGCCCAGCCTCCCCACACTCAAGAAATAATCAGTCTAGTAAGAGAGATAGGTACATATATCTAGTTATGAAACAATATGAGTTGAGCTGGAATACAGATATATTCGAGACTATGGGAGTTCAGGGGTAAAATGACTAACATCTATGAGCAAGACATAGATGTCATACCAGACATTGGGAGCTTCTGCCATATAAAAGGACATGCCCCTACCTTGCAAAGGTTATAATAATATAACATATCCACAAATAATACAAATACAGCAGTTGGTAGTTATGAACACCATGAGAGTGATACAAAAATATAAGTTCCTAAGATTGCCCTCACTTATGGCTGGGGGGTGGGTAACAATACTGTCCTTTATGGAATACATTCCAAGAGTCAAGAGCCTGGCTGACTTGTGCTATATGCACAATTTTCAAATTTGTGGGTTGAGAATTATATCAGACAGACTCTAATATGCTGCCCATACTCACATTCTCCTGTGCTTCTCCTGCCCTGGATTGTGGGCGATATCTGAGACTTTCTTCTCGTTAATAGAATCTGGCAGAGGTGATGAGTTATTATTTCCTAGATCACAATACACAATGTCATACTGTCTGTTTGCTATGAGAGACTTTCTACTCAGCTGGCTTTGAACAAGCAAGAAGCCATGGTAAGGAGCTGAGGACAGCCTTCAACCTCCAACCAGCAAGAAATGGAGGTCCTTACTCCAACAGGCCAGAACACTGAATTCTGACAACTGTCATGGGCACTTGGAAGCAGAGCCTTCCGCAGTCGAGTCTTGAAACTAGACTGCAGTCAGAGATTGAAGCACAAACCTCAGTAAAGCCATGTCTGGCCTCCTGGCCCACAGAAGCTGGGAGGTTATATAGTTAGCTGTTTTATCCCATGAAGTTAGTGGTAATGTTGTCCACATAAAAACAGACAAATAATGCAGACATTATTCTGCCCTTTTTTCCTATCCAAATACTAACCATGCTCAACCCTGCTTAGCTTCCGAGATCAGACAAGATCAGGAGCATTCAGGGTAGTATGGCTGTAGACTATTATACCCTTTTTCAAGTGAAAAAAAATTGAAGTTTGGGGAGGAGAAGGTCATAAAGAACTAGAAATCAAACTCAAATTCATACAGAAATTCGTTAGAGAAAACTTTATGACAAAAGCAGATATGTGCATTAACCTTATAGTCAGTAGAGATGGAGGAAGGCTATTTCTGCCTGATGGAATGTCTCTGGCCTTGTTAAGTGAAGGCCAGAGACAAAGATGTATGTGCCATGTTTGATGATGAGTGCCCCAATTGTACTAGAAGAGCATGCAGCTACAAAGTCATAGGTCCTGCAGATTTCCCTGGTCTTTAGGAAAAAGGGTGCTATTTTATCAGTAACAAATATCACTGATTTTTGCCTTTATTTGCCGGATATTAAGCTTGCAGTTCACAGCACAGTGTTTCTAAAACAATCCAGGAGTGTTGGTCCTATGCCCTCTTCAAGTAACTGCAGAATCTCTGGTCTAATTTCCAGGTCTTTGATCCATTTTGAACTGACTCTTGTGCAGGATGAGAAAGTGGGATTTATTTCCATTTTTCTCATGTGGATAACCAGTTTTGCCAACACCATTTGTTGAAGAGGCTATCTTTTTTCCAGTGTATTTTTGGCCCCTTTGTCAAAAATCAATTGGTTCTAAGTGTGTGGATTTGTTTCTGAATCTTCTATTCTGCTCCATTAGTCTATGAGTCTGCTTTTGTACAAATACCATGCTGTTTTTATTACTATGGCTCTGTAGTACAGTTTGAAGTCAGATATTTGTAATGCCTCCTCCTGCTTGGTTCTTATTGCTGAGAACTACTTTGGCTATTTTGGGTTTTTTGTTGTTCCATGTGAATTTAAGGACAGATTTTTCTATATCTGTGAAGAATGAGCATGGTATTTTAATGGGGATTGCATTGAATCTGTGGATCACTTTTGGAAGGATGGCCATTTTGATATTTATTATGCCAATCCAAGAGCATGGGATATCCTTCCATCTTCTAAGATCTTCTTCAATTTCTTTCTTTAATGTTTTATAATTTTCATTGTAGAAGTCTTTTACCTCCTGTTTAGTTTTATTCCATACTTCAACAAGACCCAAAGGCACAATAAACTAAAATGAGGATTAATACGTGGAATTGCATTAAACTGAAGAGCTTCTGTGCAGCAAATGAAACTTTTAAGAACCCCAAGAGAGAGCCAACAGAATGGGAGAAGATTTTTGCCAGCTACTCCTCTGATAGAGGACTAATATCTAGAATATACAAAGAACTCAAGAAGCTCACCACCAAAAAAAAAAAACCCAATCAAAAAATGGGCAAGTGACCTAAATAGAAACTTCACACAAAAAAAATACAAATGGCCAACAAATATATGAAAAAATGTTCAACATCATTAGCAATCAGAGAGATGCAAATCAAAATTACCCTGAGATTTCACCTAACCCCAATTACAATGAGAATCATTAAAAACATAAACAATAATAAATGCTGGCAAGGATGTGGAGAAGTAGGAACTCTGATACACTGTTGGTGGGATTGCAAATTAGTGCAACCACTTTGGAAAACAGTGTGGAGGATCCTCAGAAGAATGAGAATGAACCTACCATATGACCCAGCTATACCACTCCTGGGTATCTACCCCAAAGAATTGAAATCAGGCTACCATAGTAATGCATTCATATCTATGTTTATAGCTGCATAATTCATAATAACCAAACTATGGAACCAGCCGAGATGTGCATCAACCGAAGACTGGATTATAAAATTATGGAATATATACACAACGGAATTCTACTCAACCATAAAGAACAAAATTGTCATTTGCAGGGAAACAGATGGAATTGGAGAGTATTATGCTAAGTGAGATTAGTCAGTCACAAAAAAAATGAAGAGTCAGATGTTCTCCCTCATATGCAGAAGCTAGGGAGAAACTGGGACACATGAAGGACTCCAGACAAAGGAAAAACCTTAGTGGAGTGAAGGAGGGGACCTCACTGAGGGAGATGGGAGGGGGAGGGAGACTTGAAGAGGGAAGCACCTCAATGGTCATGATGTACACACACAAACTTATCAAAGTCAATCACTATGCTGAGCACAGGAAGGTGGGGAGGGAGAGAGAGTGGGGTGGGAACTGGGGGAGGGCTCAACGAGTGCTGTGTGCATGTATACCTCTATCACCCTGAACTGCATCAAGATGTATGATTATAATGCACCAATAAAAAAATAAAAAATAAAAATAAAATAATCCAGGGAGTATCTCATGTTTTGTATGTACTCATCTCTGAGAGCCATAGTGCCATTAAAGCCACTGTTGGTATTCAATAGGAATTGATAATCAAAAAAATGGAAGAAACACTCCAAAGAAAATGTAAACATTAATGCCAACAGATGAGATATGAGACAACATGAATATCGATAATAATTTCTCAAAATTTCAAGACTGGAGATGAGGAAGAAAGTTGAGAAAAGTCTGGGTTGGAGAAAAGACAAGACAATCTCTTGTCTCTCTTGAGACAAGAGATCGAAGTTCCAGCAGGAAATGCATATAGAACCATATGAGTAAATGGAATCTAAAACTTAATTGAGTGCAAGAAAAGAGGAGAGAGCTACTCCAAAGAGGATAGTTAGTTTTCTACATGGACAAAATCATCAAGGAAGTAAATTTAAATAAGAGAAGACTATGAATAATAGGGGTCTATATTTACATATAATATGCATACATGAATATGCATATGGGGGAGGCAGAAAGAGAGAACCCTAGGAAGTTATAAGAGAAAGAGGTATAAGATCATGGTAGCTTTAATGGGCAGGGATATTGTAGTGGACTCTTCAACATCCTGTCCATTCCAGATGATTAGTTTAGACCACCTAGACCAGTGAACTCCCCTGGGAACTAGTATTGGTCTAAGGGGTACACATTTCCTATGTTGGCCCAATTACACTGAAGGAAAGAATTTATAGTTCTGAACAAGGAGAGATTTTCTTCTTCTTTTTTTCTTTCGTTGGTACTGGGGATTGAAGCCAGGGCTGTTCTAACTCCAAGCTACACCCCCAGCCCTATTTTACTTTTTTATTTTGAAACATGGTCTCACTGAGTTGCTGAGGACCTCAATAAGTTGTTGAGGCTGGCCTTGAATCTACAATCCTCCTATCTCAGTCTCCCAAATACTGGGATTACAGGTGTGAGCCACCACACCCGGCATAAGGAGAAATTTTCTAGATATGCCCAAAGCAACATGCAGCAACAACTACCTTCAGCGGCCACCTTGCAACCGTGAGTGAGGCCAGTATGAGAAAAAAAGCCACTCAGCCAGGAAGGAGAAGATGGGAGTTTACAAGAAAGCAAAGTCACAGCTCTGGCATGCTCTGTGGAGATTCTACCTTCCTCTGGGCTTCTTATATTATATAAAATGACATATTTCCTTGTTGTTTAAAATCATTTCCTGAAGAAAAATATCTTTCTGACCAATGTAATTGTTCTTTCTGATCAAGAAAAATATCTTTCTGACCAATGAAACTAAAAGAATTCATATATTGCAGGAAAGGCAAGTTTGAGACAAGAAAATTGGCTTTGGCCAGTTAGGAAGACTGTGTCTCCCCACTATCCATTAGGCCAGTTAGGAAAACTATGCTTCCCCACTACCCCTTACCTGAAGGAGGGGATTCATTCACAGGCCCTTGGTGTGTGACTTGCCCTGTCCTGGGTGTGAGCAGACAGTGGAGTGGAGAGGGTGGCGCCTGTGTCCTATCTGAGCAGATACTTAAAGAGCTATGGCAAGTTTTCACCCATTTTCTTATCTTCGCCTGGATGGATACTGAATGAGAAGACAGAGAGAGCCCAGTGGAGCTGAGAAGAGGGAGCTGTAGCAGTAGTGGCCATCTGGCAATGGACAATATGTTATGCAAGTGAAAAATATCTATTTGTTACTTAAGTAACTTATTCTTTGGGGTTGTGGATAGGCAAAGCCAACTGATGCTCCATGAGAAGACCCAAGAAAATCTTCAAGGAAATGGTTTTTCTAGATTGGTTATGCCAAAGGGCAAGTTACAAGGGATTAATAAATGAAAGGACAGGGAGGAGGAGGGACAGTTCCTCTTCCGCTTAGAATATAGAGAGCCCCAGTGCATGTCACTCCCCCAGCAATGAGAAACCCTTGACTAGTTCACAAAAGTCATAACTTTGCTTTGTTCCATTAGAGTCACAGGGCAACAAAGTAAACCAAATGCCCAAGGTTGACATGGCCCCTCCGATGAGAGACATGGCCACAAGCTATTTGACGTTCAGCAGAGCATGGAAGGGACAGCAGCCATCGACATGGGTTAGAAGTAGGAGGTACAGGTCATGAGCTTCCCTTGGTAACAACAATGAGAGAAAAGCAAACTCCACAAGGAGGAGGGCAAAGGAAGAGAGCACCTCGTGGCTCTACTAAGTGCAGGCTCCTGCTCAAAGCAAATTATATGCCAGGGTAATGCGAGAACTTCCTGGTGGGATTTCCCTGCCATTGATAGTGACCTTTGAATAAACAGAGAAAATGGAAAGGAGAATGTTCAAAGAACAGAAAGAGGGTGGAAAATAATTTAAAATGATCAAAAAGGGTATGTTGGGGGCCGGTCAGGGTCCAGCTGTGGTTACAAGTGGCGAGATCCCCAGGATGAAGAAAGCATGCGGAGCCACCATTATAGAAGAGCTAATAGCAAACAGCAGCTTTATTCACAGACCTGCACCTTATATAGGGTCCCAGGCAAAATGGCGCATGTCCACATCAGCATGATGTGCGCAAGCATATTTCACTTTGCGTAGTCATTGCACATGTGTTTTACACTTTTCTTAGTCATTGCACATGCGTGTTACACTTTTCCTAATCATTGTGCATAATTATATACAGTATGCATGCACAAGATGTGTGCTCATCCACAGTATGCATGCACAAGATGTGTGCTTATCCACAGCTGTGCAAGAGGCACACACATCTACCGGGTCATGCCATCCCACCAGCCTGTACTCCCTCTGGGTTCCCACGGGGAAGGTAAATTCTACAAACAGAGACAAGCAGCTTGACAACAAGCTTAGACAAGAATCCACAGCAGGTGACTAAAAGGGTGTTTGAGAGTCCCTTGAAGACAATGTGAGTTAACCAAGAATAATACTTAACCTTACTTCTTCCCTGAGTAAGACATACTAGTAAGGCAACAAAATCCATTGGCATGGTATATTTGAACTTTAGCAAGGCTTATGGCAAAGCCTTCCATTATATTCATACACTCCAGATAGAGCTATAAGAACTAGAATAAGCAGAGAATAAGAACTCCAAGAAAGTAGGGATGGAGCCAGGTGTGGTGGTGCACACTTGTAATCCCAATACTGGGAGGCTGAGACAGGAGGATTGCAGGTTTACGGCCAGCTTCTGCAACTTAGCAAGGCCCTCTAACAACTTAGTGAGACCCTGTTACAAAATAAAAAATAAAGTAAGACTGGGGTGTAGCTTAGAGGTAGAATGCCCCTGAGTTCAATCCACAGTACCAAAAGAATAAAGAAAATGAAAGAGGGACTACAAGAATTTGAAAGAGAGTCCCTATTCTAAAGAAATTCCAAGAAAGTGTCTTAGTATGGAGAAAAACTACTCAATTGGGGTAAGAAATGAGTGTAATAACTATTGGAACAAGCTGAATAACAACATTACTGATTTATTGGGCACTTACTACCTGCCAGTTATGGTGCTAAGCATCATACATTAACTTTTTTAAGTCTTCACCACAATCTTTTTAGGTGGATACTATTTCCTCTTGTACAAACAAGAAAATGGAGGTCAGACAGTTTAAGTAACTGTTCCGGTCAGGATTCTCACAGCCATAATCTAAAGACCTGACCATGTAACGTAGAGGAAAGAAGATTTATTTTCTTACAGTTTCAGGTTCAGCCCATGTGAGGCCGGGGACCAAGAATCTCAGGGCATGGTGGCGGGAGGTAGAGAGAGGAAGAGTACATGGGCTGAGCCCCTCACATCATGGAGGCCAGAACCATATATAATCCCCAAGGTCGACCCCCCCAGACCCACCTCTCCAGCCACATCCAGATAAATCAATTACAATGGATTTATTCACTGCTAAGATTACAATCCTCATGATTCAACTACATCAACCCTGAATATTAATAAATGAGCTGTTTAGGGGACATTTTATATCTAACTATAACAGTAACCTACCCAAAGTAATACAGCTAGCAGGTAAAAGAATGAGGATTAGAAGCTGGGTCTGCATCTAAGAGATGTGCTCCTAAATATTAAGCTATCCTGGAGATAATGCCTGGCATTTATTCCAAATAAGACAGAGAAGCGCCGGGCAATGTGGAGAGACCAACATAGACCTGATCAGAAGAGGAGGGAGCCTGAGAAAAAGGCAGCAGTGGGGAGCAAGTTGGATATGGGGCAGAGGGTGGATGACTGGATTAAAATGAGCAACAGGACAGAAGTCCTGGGACTTGTTGGTTGTAGAGATGGGAACAGACGAGCAAGATGGCTTCAATTGTGAATAATGAAGCAGATTAAAGGATGGTGCGACAATTTTCTTCTAACAAAGACAATTAGAAGTTACACCTCCATGTAACATCATGCTCATTCTAGTTGGTACCCTTGCTATTGCTGGTGGAAATAAATACACTTATTGGTAGGGATTCTTACAGGACTTATGTAATAGATATTTCTGTAACATTCTCCTTTCATTACTTTAATAACTTTATTTCTTTTAATAACAACAATTTCCTAATTAAAATATTTGGCTTTCCTCACAATTCTCAAATTTTCTTTATTGGCCAAACAAGACAAAATATAATTTAAAGTTTAATATTTTAATATATGCTCCATTAATCTTATTTCTTTCATTTATACTAGTGCCACACTTAAACGGCAGCAATTTATATAAACTTTTAAACAGTAAGACATGCTACTATTATATGTTGTTGTCAAACATTAACCTAAGAAGAGTAATTTTTCCAAACTTGATGCACAGCAATATGTGCTATTTAAATAACAAATCTGGAATTTGAGGAAGCAATTAAAGTTTATGAGAGTAAACAAGAAAGGTTCAAAAGCAACAGAGCCTTTCAAGTTTCTGCAGTTAATACACACAGATATTAATATAGCCGAATAATCCACAGTAGCAATATAAATGGGGAGCCAACATTATCATGCTAATATACATTAGAATGTGTGTGCACTTTACAAATTTGGGGTTCAAACAGTGCAGAAGCAATGCTGTTTTTATCTAAGCCTAGGGAAACAACTGGTCACCTGGTGAGTCCAAGGAGAGTCTGAAGTTTTCAGTCATTTATAAGCAGTCTCCTGCCTTAAATGTAAAATCATTGGCTTACACAGTGAATCATTATAAATCTCTCACAAGCTTTTAAACCAATCAGTCAAGCTTAGAATGCAGTGATTTGGAGAATCATAGCTCTGAGGCTCTGGGGCCTCACTGTGCAAGGGTAATAAATGTAAATGATTTTGCAACTTGTAGAAACACAGGTTGGTTTGCTCCTTACCTCCCAAAGAGCAACTAGGTTTGACTAAGGAGGTTTACTGTGATCCTAGGGAAAAAAAAAATCTATTATGTCATTTTCTTTCCTGAATCCTGGGGAAAAGAATAACATAAAAAAGCAGTTAATCTGTTAAGCACACAAAGCCTACTATATAGAAAACTGCCACTCAAAAAGCCTCCATCCATGTGTAATTTGTAGCCTGCCCAGTGAGAAATGAGCCTTTCTAAAGCAACGTTCTATAAGTGGTTCCATTTACCCAATTTTCACTGCTTTGGGCAAGAGAATCTTTACTACAACAGAGAATATTCATCTAATGTCATCGCTGCTAATATATATATATATATATATTGCAATCTTCAGGAACTAATGTTCAAAATTTGGAAATAAATCTTATGCAGAGTTTGAATAAATATTTTTTCAATTTGAGACCTAAGTTGATAAAGACAAAAGAAGAATTTGCTGAGAATGGTAGTGACATTTTATAATGAGAATTATATACATATTACTGCAAAGTTATATTAAAGTTTAATTATATACAACAAAAATATAAAGTGAGGTTCTAATTAGACATATAATTCCTCCTCACTAGAGACCTGGTAAAATCTCTTAACCCAAAGTAGATGATACAATATACCTCTGGTGGGTGTGGTCTAGATTTGGCATCTTGTGTTACTTTATCTCTGTGGATGGTCCCCGTGTTCGTCATCATCTATTCATGCCCTAGCAAAGACTACTTAGTTTTTGCTTCCCTTCTCAATGTTTAGGTTTTTAATAAACAGATTTCTCAAGCAGGCTCTGCTAAACCCCTTCTACTCGTTCCCTCTGCTTTCTCAGGCCTAACTGAGCCCATGTGTCCCTGTCTGTGCCTTCTGCATCCTTTACTTCATGCAGGAAAGTCAGTTTTAATAGCCCTTTAGCAGGATTCCTAATTAATATCCAAACAGCCGGGGGGGGGGGATAAAAGGTCCTGATACCCACAATGGAGAGAAATACAGACAACATGAAACATTCTTATGTGAAATGCCTTCCCCCAGCCTGCAGTCTCTCCTCCACCTCTGTTGTAGTTATTTGGAGGAATGCCCCTAGTTTACCATTTGTGCCCAATATCACGTCAACTAAGCTTACAAATGCCAAAAGCTAAAAATTATCTATTGCCTTATTTAAACAATGATTTCTATTTTACTTGAGAGAAACTTGAAAGAAAGTAAGTCCTGAATTGGCTGAAAAGCACCATTGTTGAACAGAGAATAAATGAAATTTAAAGACAGACATGTGTTAATTAATACACACCATTTTTTCCAATTTATACATTTTTCTTTCTTTCTTTTGCTATACTGGTGATTGAACCCAGGGCCCACGTGCACACTGGGCAAGTATATTACCACTAAGCTATATCCTCAGCCCTATATATTTTTTCTTGATTTGCTTTTAAAACTATAATGAAACTTAATATATTTAAGTCACAGGAAGCTAGCATGGCATACAGTAAATCTTCATTTCTATAGAAGAATCAATGCCACTATATCAAAACAAATGTTTTCTTTGAAATTTTGTTATGATGATTGATTGATGGTGATTACTAATAGAAAATAACTAATTAAAAACAAGAAGAAATTGGCTAAAAACAATGGTTCCAAGAATAACTTAGTCGAACAAGGAAATTAAGAATAAAGTAAAACATTCTGAATACAAATCTACTGTTTGACTTCATTTTCCTTTTTCCCTTCTAGCATGACTATAAAAGAAAATCATCATATATTGGTGGAAAACATTTATTGGTATATGATAGTTGTCAATTTCATTGTTTATTGGAGACTTTAAACATAAAAAGGTATTTTCTTAAAGTATATAAATTATTTACATAAAGTATTGACAATAGTAAAGTTAATAACATCAGATACTGAAAATTCTACCAACTCTGCTTTCCCACATGTATTTCAAGAGCAAATGGGCTCAAATAAGCTCTTATGAAACATTCTTGTTGGTTAAACAATGAGATGAGCTTATCAGAGGTTATATAATGCTTTTTCCTAGCATTCTTCCTCCCAAATTATGTTTTATCCATTTTTTGGAAATAGGATAATTAATATTATAAAACTAAAATGCCTGGCAGAATGATTGTTCCGAAATCCCTTAGGGGTTCTATTATTGCATCATTTTTTTTGGTTTTGTTTTATTTCTGTGTGTGTGTGTGTGTGTGTGTGTGTGTGTGTGTGTAGACATGTTTCTCTGCGTGTGTAAACAAATGAACTCTAGTATTTTTCACTACAGTCATGGGCCACATAAAGACATTTTAGTCAACAGCAGACCACATTTCAGCAGTAGTCCCATAAGGTTATAATGGAGCTGAAGAATTCTAATGGCCTAGTGACATCGTAGACATTATAACATCATAGTGTGCTGCATTACTCACACGCTTGTGCCACTGCTGGTGTATACGAACCTACTATGCCACTAGTATAAAAGTATAGCATGAGCCAGGCATGGTGACACATGCCTGTAATCCCAGTACTTGGAAGGCTGAGACAGAAGGACCGCAGGTTCAAGGACAGCCTCAGCAACTTAGCGAGGCCCTCAGCAACCTAGCAAAACCCTGTTTCAAAATAAAAAATAGGGCTGGGGGTGTAGGTCAGAGGTAAACTCCCTGGGTTAAACCCCCAGGGCCATAAACACACAAAAAATGATAGCACATATTTTTATGTAAAGTGCTTCATACTTGATGAGGATAATAAATGACTGTTACTGGTTTGTGTATTTACTATCTGGTACTTTTTATCTTACTTTAGAATGTATTCCTTCTACTTAAAAAATAGTTTGGCTGGACATGGTGGTGCATACCTGTAATCCCAGCTACTGGGGAGGCTGAGGCAGAAGGATCACAACTTCAGAGCCATCCTCAGCAACATATTGAGACTGTCTCAAAATAAAATTTAAAAGTGGCTGGGGATGTGGCTTAGTGGTAGCGCTCCCCTGAGTTCAATCCCATGACCCCCCCAAAAGTTGACATCCCAGAGTGCCACAGCAGCCGTATACACCTGGTTTCACCACGCCTCTTGATTGCATCATTTTCTTTTGTGCTCAATTTAAGTGTGTGTGTGTGTGTGTGTACATGTGTGTGTGTACATGTGTGTGTGTACTGTGTGTATGTACGTGTGTGTGTGTGTGTGTGTGTGTTTATAGCCTAGGTGGTAGGCCACAGCATCTAGATTTGTCTAAATACACTCTATGGTGTTCCAACAATGGCTTACTTTCAAGACACATTTCTCAGAATATATCCTCATACCCTTTTTGTTAAGCAATGTGTGACTGTGCTTATGTTATTACTCAAAGTAATATATGTACTAAATACCCCACTAAGGTTTTATGTCCATGAATTGAGCTTTACATTTCTTGGCCAAGTTTCCAACCATGATTATGTACAATGATCTAAAGAATTAATTTATTAACATTAATTATTGTACCTGTAAAGCTAGAAAACGTGATCTTGAAAAAACGAAGTTTATAATATCACGGAGCCCATATTTCAGCGGTAACATGCATCAGGTAATAAATAGCTCCCTTTGATCATTGTTTTTAAAGTCTCTTGAACCATGCTTTGATTAGTTCTATTTAATATTTAACATCTGGTTAGTCAATTTCAATCTGCAGGAAACACTGCTGGAAAAATTCTATGCTGACTAAATACATTTATAATACTACAAAGCTGACATGTAATTGATTTTAGTTCCCATAAAAAGATTATGTTAACTTTCCTTAATCTATATATTTGTATTTTGTGCAGTCTAGTGAATTCACACCAGGGATGCTAAATTTTTATTTCCTATCAATATTTTATGTAAAATTGATAGGATTATATTTTAGTCTAAGTACCACTTTCCAATTTCTCCCTTGAAAAGGAAATAACATACTGAAAAATATTACTGCACAGCTGTTGCTCTAATACAATAGAGGTTTCCTGGCCGGCTGCAGTACTTCTAGTCATCGAAAGGTGAACTGTAGCATTTTCTACAAGCAAGCCGACCCCAGAGAGACTTTCAGATTTTAAAACTTAGAAGTTTTTATTTCTCAAAGCTCTGAGTTTTTATTTTGTTTTGGGGGGGAGGTTAAAATTATTTAATTAGAAAAATGAGGATTTCCTCACCATTAAGTAAGGAAATGTTTGCAAAGATTTATTTAAGTAAGTGTTTGATATCATTAGTCATTTGATATTATTTCCTATGGTTGTGCATTAAAATATGCAAGTTGCCAAATTTCTCATTAATAGCTATTTCTAAGTAGGCTATGAGTTTAATAAGACAGAAATCTTGGCTTTATCTTCATAACATTCACTCAACTGACAGATATTCTCTTTAAGTAAAGCTTAGTTTTAGTCAGTCCATCTGGTTCCAAATACTCAACATGTTAAAATTTATACTTTTTTTTTTTTGGTACTGAGGATTGAACCCAGGGACATTCTACCTCTGAGAAACACCCCAGCCCCTTTAATTTTTTTTTTACTTTAAAACAGGATCTCCCTAAGTTGATGAGGGTCTCACTAAGTTGCTGAGGCTGGCCTTGAACCTGCAATCCTGTCTCAGCCTCCCAAGTATTGGGATTACAGGCATGCACCACCATGCCCGGCTTGGTACATTTTCTTTTAACTTCAGAACTCAGGTTCTCTTTTGTTTGTGGGGAAAGTGGCTCAAATAAAAATGTGATGTGCAAATTATGAAGACAAAGCCCAAATCTAAACTCTTTCTCTAGCTGTCTCTACATATAATCTACCATTATAATTGCAGCAAGTTAGAGTCCCTAATTATGTAAAGGAAAAATATTTAAAGCAGTATTAAAGAGAGAAATAAAACTTTTCTTCCTAAATAAAAAGTCACCAAAGTTTGCAATATCTGACAATAAATACACGAAAGGAAATAAAGATCTCTGTGGTCCGTGGTTGGCTTCCCAAGTCTAGCCAAGTTTCCACACGTCTACAATAAACCCACATTTCCTACAGCTTCTGGGATACTCAGTTTGAACCAGCACTGAGCAGGTGCTTGATAACTAAGAAATAAATACTGTACTTGATAAATAAATATTGATGAATTGATTACAATGAATTTTTAATATAGCAAAAATATTTTAATACAAATGTAAAAGCTCATTTTTATATATTCATTTATTGGTGCATTGTAACTAAACATTTGATAAGTGTCAGGGTAGCAGCATCATACATGCACACATTGCTCATTTAGCCCTCCCTCAAATCCCACCTTATTCCCTCCCCCTTCCCTCCTTTTCATGCTCAGAATAGTGATTGACTCTGATAAATTTGTATATATACATCATGTGCTTTAGTGTGTTTCCCTCCACCCCCTCCCAATTCCCTCAGATAGGTTGCCTTCTTTGTTCATCTGAAGTTTTCTCCTTCTTTGTCTGGAGTCCCTTCTAAGTCCCATTCTCCCTAGCTTCCACATATTAGGGAGAACTTTTCACTCTTTGTGACTGACTAATCTCACTTAGCATAATGTTCTCCAGTTCCCTCCATTTCCCTGAAAATGATGTAATTTTGTTCTTCTTTATGGCTGTGTAAAATTCCATTGTGTACATATCCCATAGTCTCATAATCTATTCATCTGTTGCTGGACACCTTGGCTGGTTCCAAAGTTTGGCAATTGTGAATTGTGCAACTATAAACATAGATAAACATGCATTAGTCCAGTAGTTTGGTTTCATATCTTTTGGGTAGATGCCTAGAAGTGGTATTGCTGGGTCATATGGTAGGTTCATTCCCATTCTTCTGAGGATCCTCCACACTGTTTTCCAAAGTGGTTGCACTAATTTGCAATTCCACCAACAGTGTACTAGAGTTCCTACTCCTCCACATCCTCACCAGCATTTGTTGTTGTTTGTGTTTTTAATGATTCTCATTGTAATTGAGAAATCTCATTGTAGTTTTGATTTGCATCTTTCTGATTGCTAATGATATTGAACATTTTTTCATACATTTATTGGCCATTTGTATTTCTTCTTCTGTGAAGTGTCTATTTAGTTCACTTGCCCATTTTTTATTGGGTTATTTGGTTTTTTTAGTGGTGATTTGTTTAAGTTCTCTGTATATTCTAGATATTAGTCCTCTATCAGAGGAGTAGCTGGCAAAAATCTTCTCCCAAGCCGGGTGTGGTGGTGCACGCTTGTAATCCCAGTACTTGGGAGGCTGAGACTGGAGGATCCAGGTTCACGGCTAGCCTCAGCTACTTAGTGAGGCCTTCTGCAACTTAGTGAGACCCTGTTTCAAAATAAAAAATAGGGCTGGGGATGTAGCTCGGAGGTAGAATGCCCCTGGGTTCAATCCCCAGTACCGCAGGAAAAAAAAAATCTTCTCCCATTCTGTCGGCTCTCTATTGAGGTTCTTGATTGTTTCCTTTGCTACACAAAAGCACTTCCGTTTAATTCAATTCCAAGTATTGATCCTCATTTTAATTTCCTGTGCCTTTGGGGTCTTGTTGAGGAAGTCTTTACCTGTGCCTATGTGTTAAAGTGTTGGACCTATGCCCTCTTGGAGTAGCTGCAAGGTCTCTGGTCTAATTTCCAGGTCTTTGATCCATCTTGAATTGACTCTTGTACAAGGTGAGAAAGTGGGATTTATTTCTATTTTTCTGCATATGGTTAGCCAGTTTTGCCAGGACCATTTGTTGAAGAGGCTATCTTTTTCCCAGTGGATGTTTTTAGCTACTTTGGCTGTAGGTGTATTTGTTTCAGAGTCTTCTATTCTGCTCCACTGGTCTGTGTGTCTGCTTTTGTGCCAATACCATGCTGTTTTTATTACTATGGCTTTGTAGTATAGTTTGAAGTCAGGTATTGTGATGCTTCCTGCAAAGTCAGGTGTATCCCAGGGATGCAAGGCTGGTTCAACATATGTAAAACAATCCATGTAATTCACCACATAAACAGAATCAAAGACAAAAATCACATGATCATTTCAATAGATGCTAAAAAAGCATTTTTTGACAAAATCCAGCACCCATTCATGCTAAAAACACTACAGAGAATCAGAATAGAAGGACCATACCTCAACATCATAAAGGCAATATACAATAGGCCCACAGCCAACATAATATTGAATGGGGAAAAACTTTGAGAATTACCCTTAAAAACAGGAACAAGACAAGGATGTCCACTGTCACCACTCCTTTTCAATATAGTACTTGAGACTCTAGCCAGAGCAATAAGGCAAGAGAAGGAAATAGAAGGAGTACAGATAAGAAAAGAGGAACTGAAACTATCTCTATTTGCAGATGACATGATATTATACTTAGAATATCCAACAAACTCAACCAAAAGGCTTATAGAACTGACAACAAATTCAGCAAAGTGTCTGGATACAAAATCAATCTTAAAAAATCAGAAGCTTTTCTGTATGCCAACCATAAAGCCACTGAAAAAGAAATCCAGAAGATATTTTGACTCACGATATCCCCCAAAATAATAAAATACTTGGGAATAAACTTAACCAAGGAGGTAAAAAGACCTCTACAAGGGAAATTATAAAACACTGAAAAAAGAAATTGAAGAAGATCTTAGAAGATGGAAAGATCTCCCATGCTCTTGGGTAGGCAGAATAAATATCATCAAAATGGCCATTCTTCCAAAAGTGATACACAGATTCAATGCAATATCCATTAAATTACCAAAGTCATTCTTCACTGACATAGAAAAATCTGTCCTTAAATTCATTTGGAACACCAAAAAAAAACCAGAATAGCCAAAGTAAAAGCTCATTTAAAGGGAGTTGACGCTGGGCGTGGTGGTGCACGCTTGTAATCCCAGTACTTGGGAGGCTGAGACGGGAGGATCCAGGTTCGCGGCCAGCCTCAGCTATTTAGTGAGGCCCTCTGCAACTTAGCGAGACCCTGTTTCAAAGTAAAGAATAAAAAATAGGGCTGGAGGTGTAGCTTGGAGGTAGAATGCCCCTGTTCAATGCCCAGTACCCAAAAAAAAGGAGGGGGAGTTGACAAGCATTGGTTGTCTAAATCATGTAGCATTTTCTTTCTTTGAATACTACTATGCTGTATTGATTAAAAATAAAACTAGTCGTGTTGCTGAAGTAAAACTATTTTTTAAGTAGGGCTTTGGCTTTCATTCTGAGCAAAATGGAGAGTCAGAGCCAAGTGATGACATAATTTGGTGTGTTTCACTGTGGCCACTATTGAGAATAGACTGAAGGAGGCAAGCCTGGATGTAGAGACCGGCTGGGTGCTCCTGCCACGAGCTGAACAAAAGATGATGTGACTTGGACCAGGGATGAATGGAAGGAACTGAAAATTGGTTGGATCAAGAGTGAAGCTTAAGCAAACTTTGGTGAGAATACTATGTCACTCACTGTAGGTTGATAAGTTGTAACAAAGGCACCACTCTCAGCCGGAGTATTGATAATGGGGAGGCTCTGAATGTGTAGAAGCAGAAATAGGTGGGGAATCCCTGTACCTTCCATTCACCTGTACTGTGAACTTAAAACTGTTCTAAAAACTAAAATCTATTCTTAAGAAAAGTAGTTAGAAACCAGGCATGGTGGTGCATGCCTATAATCCCAGTACTTGGAAGGCTGAGACAAGAGGATTGTAGGTTCTAGGTCAGCCTCAGCAACTTAGCAAGACACTCAGCAACTTAATGAGACCAGGAACGGGAAGAAGAGGAAGAAGAGGAGGAAGAAGAAGAAGAGGAGGAAGCGGAGGAGGAGGAGGCAGAGGAGGAAAGGAAAGAAAGCAAGCCATCAGATTCTGAACAGATATTTCTAAAGTAGCACTAAATATTTGGTCAGAGAGATACGGGCCAAAACAGACAGAGGAGCTGAGACTGACTCCACAAACTGTGAGCACGTGGGAAGGCTGAGACGGACATGTTTCTTAGACATCAAGCAGCCTGAGAAGGCAGTGGGACATACGGGGCTGGAGTCCAGGGAGCCTCGAGCAGCTATGAGAACTGTTAAACATGATAGACCCATGAAATCTCACTCTCTTCAAAATTCTACCAACATGCCTGGCGAAAAGCTTATTCAATACATCCAGAAAGCTCACAGTTGCTTCAAACTTGGAGATTTGGAAGGATACTACAGTCACTTAAACTATGATGACTGTCAATTATTTAAGTCATAGTTCAACTGTCACCTGATATGTTGATGCTCAGGAATCTCAAGGAGGAGAGCAGAAGTGTAGCATTTGTCATTTATTTATTTATAATACACAAATTTTTGTGTGTGTGCTACTGGGGGTGGAACCCTGGGGCCTTCTCCCTCTGAGCTACACTCCCAGCCCTATTTTATTTTTTATTTTGAAACAAGATCTCACTATGTTGCAGAAGGCCTCATTAAATTGCTGAGGCTGTCCTTGAACCTGCGATCCTCCTGTCTCAGCCTCCCAAGTACTGGGATTACAAGCATGTGCCACCACACCTGGCTATGATACATGAATTCAAAAGTGTATATACTTATCATGTGAATGTTGTTTTGAAATATGCACATATTATGAAATGACTAAATCAAGCTAATTAATATATGCAAAACTTCACATGCTTATCATTTTTTGTGGTGGGGAACACTAAAAATCTATTCCCTTAGCAAGAATACAGTGGAAGCAGGCATTTTTACACAGTTATATTCTTTCAGATATCTTTTGGGATTTCCCTGGAAGTATATAAAGTGGCAAATACATTTGTAGTAATTCCATTCTATTTTAACAATATTTATTGAGCATTTGTGATTGGATGGTTTCCAAGGGACCTACAAATTAAATAGAAATCCCATAAATTTTGCGAAAATATAAAATATTATGGCTCTCAAGATACCTATAGTCTAAAGGGGAAATATACACAAAATAGGAAGTATGCTTCAAAGGCAGTGGTTTTTAAACATGAATATGCTTTAAAATCTCTGTGTCCAACCCCAGAAATTATTTTGGTAGATCTCAAATGAGATCTAGTATTTTAACAAAATTCCTTATGATTCTAATGATGATGGTCTGTGGCTCTAAATGATGAGACTAACTTTCAAATGCAAATTAAACCTAATAATGTATAGTGTCATATGTCTGACCCATATATCAGGTGTAAGCATCCAGTCCTTTGAGATCTGGGTAAAACTGGCTCAAATTCTAAAACCTGGCCCTATGGAACTCTAAAACCCTCTTAAAGGTTTCTGTTAATTCTAAGGAAGTAAATTTTCAGTCTTAATGCTCAGTCTGCCTCTCAGATATCTTCTTCTGTGTATTGTTTCTTTTCTGCACAGTTTTTACAAATATGTGAGTCTCCTTCCCCTACCAACTTGTCCTACACACACGCATACACACACACACACACACACACACACACACACACACAGTGTTGATAAATAGAATAGAATTTACCTAAGTTTTGGGGGAAAGAGTTCAAACAAAGAATAGAAGAATAGACATTATAAAAAATAGTATTAACTTCCAATTCAGGATTGGGTGTTGCATGCCCTACTCTCACCTACAAATGAGAAATTTCACTGGCTCTAAGCTTTACTAGAATTGCTTAAAAAAAAAAAAAAAATATATATATATATATATATATATATATATATCAGAAATGAATGCTCTTATCAGGCTTGTTGGCACACATCTGTAATCCCAGTACTTGGGAGGTTGAGACAGGAGGATCACATATTTGAAGCCAGCCTCAGCAACTTTGCAAGGCCCTCAGCAACTTAGCAAGACCCTGCTTCAAAATGAAAAATAAAATAGGGCTGTGGGTGTAGCCCAGAGGTAGAATGGCCATGGGTTCAATCGGGAGGAGGGAGGGAGGGAGGGAGGAAGCCAGGCTCTTAAAATCAGTATTTCATGGAGATATTGTAATGGATTGTTCTCTTTAATTATCCCTTATTACGTTAATAGAAAGAGGGGCTATTGTGACTTCTTTGTCTTGAAGAATAAATGACATTTTAGGACCTTTCTATCCTTCAGATTCTATGATTATATGGATAGTTATTACTGTTTGCTTAGAACTTTTCTCTAAGGCTCCCTAAAACGATGTATTTACATACAATACGAGCTCAGCTCAAAACTTGCAGTAGTAAGCAGTTCATTTAAAATTTTGGGGCCTGAGAGACTAAACAGGAAATCAGAGGGCCGTATGCTATGGAACTGCTAAATCAACAAAGGATAATTTCAGAAGCTTGTTGGAGAACTCTGTACATGCAGTGCCCATTTCAGCCTAATTTACAGTACCCATGACTAGGGAGAAAAGGTCTCCAGACCCCAATCTGTGATCTGGTAATACCTCACCCTGTCTCAAACAGCAATATAAAGTTATACTGTACAGAAAACTATAAACACACTAACTACATAATCAAATTCAGTTCTACATCAGTGATCTATACAGTGTGCTAATGTGCTCTTATTCTCAAAGTGATTGGACAGATCAGAAGAAAGAGGGAATCCTTAGAAGGAGCTACACAGTGTAGCAGAGATTTAAAACAAGGAAGTGAAGGGCATATATTTTGAAGGAGAAAGAGTGAAGTCTAAGCCAGGCATGGTAGCACACGCCTGTAATCCCAGTACTCGGGAGGCTGAGACAAGAGGATCGAAGGTTCAAAGACAGTCTCAGCAACTTAGCGAGACTCTCAGCAACCTAGCAAGACCTGTTTCAAAACAAAAAAATAAAATAAAATAGGACTGGGCTAGAAGGTAGAATACCCTGGGCTCAATCCCCAGTACCAAAAAAAACAATTTTTTTAAAATAGTGAAGTCGATAATACATTGGTGAGGAATGATAGGGTATTAACCGTTTTGAAGCTACATGCCCACCGGTGTGTTGCTGACAATGAAGTCAATAGTTTGGGTAGATACAAGTACTCACAAAAAATGTTAGAGGTGTCATTTCAAGCCTGTGATTAGAAGATGGATGTTGACTGTTTTGGAGCCTGGGGAAAATTCTATTCAAAATTGGAAAGAGAATGACTTAATTTTAAAAAAGTTGAATTATGTTGTAAAGGTAGATTAAAGGAATATGCAAGCTCCTCAATAAGTCTGATGAATTATAAATGAATACAAGGTTATTGTAGTTGTCCATACGATAGTAATAGGAAGAGTTTACTGAGAGCATATTATGTGTCAGGCATAGTTATGAGTAGCTACACATACTCCTTTATTTCCCTCTATGATCTGTTTACGTGGATGCCATTATTATACCCATTTTACAGACAAGGAAGTTGAGGGAAGAGGTGCTTAAATCACATACCCAAGTTTGTATAGTATAAAAGGGGACTAAGATTTGAACCCAAGCACTCCGTCCCTTGAGTCTGATCTTTTAGCTACTATAAGTCATTGGGAGTTCCTAGGGATATAAAGAGAAAGAAAAGAGAGCTTATCAGCCTTCCCAAGCAAGAACTGTAAGGATTTAGGGGTCAAATGAGAGAAAGGAACTGAAGATGACTTCAAAGTTTCCAGCATAAGGAACAAAAAGGATTGATGGCATGTTTGATGACTATGTAAGTTTTAAAAATGTATTAGTGACACAATAATAGAGAGAGGTGATGATGTATTTGCCAATCAATACATGAACATCATTTCTTTTAATGTAAGAAATTTTCCACATTGAGGAAAAAAATAGATGAGGAGTTGATTGTGCTTCTTAGTAGCTATATTTAAAGTACTGGAGCTATTTTTCATGTGAGATAATACTCTGTATTTATGTAACACCTTTCTTGTAAGGAGCTCAGAGCATTTTACCACAACACATTACCTTATTCATCCTCATAACATCCCCTTTTAGGAAAGGAAGTGTCAGGTATAATGACCACAATTTTACAGATGGGAACACTAAGACAAATGGAGCTAGCGACTTGCCAAGATCACAGAAAACCCTGTAGCAAAACTTTGCATAGAAGTGGTGCTTTCTGAAATTCAAAATCCCTTCCAATCTCTTTTCAGTGATATGTCCCAAATTTGTCTTAACTTTTGGCATTATTCTATCTATATATCAGAATGCTTAGAATCAGGTTATAATTTACTATCACCTGAGACATGTGCATCATGAATTTGATCATTCCTAACTGAGTGTATCTATAAAATGGTGAAAATCAGTATGTCATTCTTAAAAAAAAAATCAAAGCTCTACTCTTCAATTAGGCATTTAGGACACCCAGTTTTAACCCTAAAGAAATTTTTCTATGTATATAAATCCCTAAAAGTCTTGACAAAATTCTGTCCTTTATTTAGAGAAACTTTACTATTTAGAAGTCCCAAATTATCAATAAATAATGAAAAAAGTTAAGATAATGCCTATACACATACACATACACAGAGGTAACATAACAAGAAATCAAGCGGTCTCTTCAAAAGAAATGAAGTATTTTCTCCTGTTAATAAAGGGACCAACAACAATGTCCTTAAAACTTAGAACATTTTTTAAATCAAAAATTATTATACTGCTCTATATTACTAAGATTTTTATTTCATTTTTAATTCCTCTCATTACAAATACAATTAAAATGAGTTGATAATCACATACTTAGATGCTCAGGTCTTACAAAGAGAGAGAAAGGAAAGCAAAAACACTGACTTCATATTTTTTAAAAAGGAGTATCTTCAGTTTCAGAGTCCTTTAACAGAACCCTGACATACACCGTGGGTGGTGAGCACAGTACATGGTCCAGGGTGAGCTACACCAGGCCAGACCATCTAAGATCAAAGGCTCCACCACTGTCTGACAATGTAAAGCACCTACGCATGTTTCCTCTCCTCTTTAACTTGCGCAACCTCTGCCCTTAAAATGTGTAGAGCCTTCTAGAACTTCTACCACAGTTGGACAGGACATTACAGTTCAAACAAATGAACTGAAACAGCTTTTTCAATGACAATCTACAAAAAGAACAACAATGATAAAAACTAAATGATGTATAACAATGTGCCCAAAGCTTTATCAAATCAGATTCATCATTACCAAAGGATTATTTGGGGAGAATTATTTTGGGAGCTAAGTCATATTTCATATTTTTACCATTTTCTATAACAAGGATAGGGCCCTGTAGATAAAAACCTCATATTTGTCTGTACCATAAGACTGCCAGTAATAACTATAGTTAACATTCACAATAATCAACGTAGCTGACTACAATAGTCAACCATTTTCTAATGAAAATAAAAATAATTTCTAATTAAAATAAAATAACTTTCTAATTAAAAACATGTTGTGGGCCTTGTTAGTCATCTGCTTTAAGGTCACCTCGGTCTGGCTTGGGAGGGGCACACACTGCCCACCCAGGTGGAGATTTCTTCACGCAGACAAATCTCCAAGGACTAAATAAGACCAATCAGCAAAGACCTGACAACTTCCTTGTTTAACCTTTCCTTCCCTGACCTTGATGTTTTTCCCTGACTCACCCCATGGCTGCTTTGCTATCTCCTATGATTAATTATTCTTACAATATTTTGGTTATAACTCTCAATAAAAGTGGGACACTGATGGAAGGAAGAGATATCTCTTCTCCTCCCTGGCCTCCGGGGATCGTGTCATGTTGAATCCGTTGTCGTTCATGTGAGAGACTTCAATCAACATAGACACCATCCACAAGAAATGGGGCCGCTACAAAAACAATATGAGTTTTCTGAATAATTTAAATTATCACATGCCTTTGGTTTTCTAAAGCACCAAACTCAATAATCTCAGAATTGACTCTGACAAAGAAAAGGTAGTTCTTTGAGTAACACAAATGATGCAATATAAATTCACTCACTTATTTAACAAATATTTATTGAACACTCGCTATGTGTCAAGCATTGTTGAGAGCTATAGGGTTAAAGTGATGAGGAAAAAAAAAAGCAGTCACTACTTTCATGGTGCTCACACCGGAGGAAAAAGATAGAAAATAATTAATAATTAATTGAATAATTATAATATATAATATGTCTGGTGGCGAAAACGGCTAAGAAAAAAGCAAACTGCTAAGGAATCAGAGTGCAATAGAGGCTGTAAACAGGTAGTAGAACATTACATCCTCGTGTTGCTTGAGCTAGGTCAATCTGGAAACAATCTAAGGACATTTTTTTAACTTTTATATTATATTTTGCTGTATTTGAGATTTCAGAAAAATCCACTATAGTTGGAAAAGCACATCTGTCTTGCCATGTTGTTAGTTTCTGGGATTCCTTTCATATGAAGATGATAATAACTGTGTCCTTTCATTTATTCTATAAAATGTACTGAGGACCTAGTATTACGAGGCCATACACTCAGGAGTGTGTATGTTGAATGAGATTCAGATTCTGTCTTCAGAGAAATTGTACTTTCAAGAGGTTAACACAAAACTATAATTTTTGACAAATTTTATAACACAAAACTATAATTTTTATAACACAAAACTATAATTGAGCTGTATAAGCAACATAAATGCTACAAGAAAATGCAAAGAATTGAGTAATTAATCTCATCTAAAGGATTTAAGAGAAGCTGCACTGAGAAAGTAGTCTGTGAGTGGGACCATGGAAGACAAGAAAGATTTAGGCCAAAAGAATATCATAAATAGTGGTGGGTGTGAGAAAGACTGTGGTCCTCAGCAGAACCAGAACAAAGGGGCTAGCTAGAGATGAGGCTGAAAAACTACACTGAGGACAGATGCCGGAAGGAACCTGAAAGAATAAATGTAAACTTTATTCTGTTGGTAATTGTGATCCGTGAATATTTTTGAGCCAGTGAAGGACATTAACTCATTTGAATGAAAAACATGTCTCCAGCTGCAAGAAAGAGGAGGAATAGAAAAGGGAAAACTATGAAACAAAAACAGAGTATAAGCCAGGCATGGTGGCGCACACCTGTAATCCCAGTACTTGGGAAGCTGAGACAGGAAGATCGTAGGTTCAAAGCCAGCCTCAGCAATATAGTGTATCTCTAAGGTAGAATGCCCCTGAGTTCAAGCCCCAGTACCACATATACAAAAAAAAAAAAAAAAGTGTAAGTTCTTGCATTAGTCTCATGGGAAATGAAAAGGGTCTAAACTGGGGAAATGGAAATAGGTTATTGAAAGCATGGAATAACTTGATAGACTTACCCCATAACCAATTGGTGAGCATGGAGCAGTAGAAGTCTTTTTATAAAAGTGAAACAAAATTTTTTCAAATCAGAATTAGGACAAGTAAACACCTCAAATCTTTTCCAGAGCCAATCCAAATGTAAACACCCTGCTGACAAAGTAATAGAGCTTTCTACTTAATGAGGCATATGTTAAGGTCATAATGGGTGCCCAACACTGGCAGGCTCTGTTCAGAACAAAAATATAAAGCTTCAAGCCAATTACCCCCCCAAAATAAAAGATAATAAATTCTAAAATTAGTATATAATACAAAGCTTAATTATGCAGTACAAAATGTTATTGGCGCATAAGCGATTAACATGAGCTCTTGAGTAATTGGTAGAAACTCTGTTAACCAATCTTAGATTGAATACCTCTGACTTTTTTGTTCATGGAGAAGAATGGAGAGTCAAATGACTTGATCAGTCTTCCCACTTGCCAGAAAATAACTACTCACAACCAAGAATCATTTCCTTTCTGGTTTCAAATCTTCAGAACATAGATACATATAACTTCCTATAAGAAGAGTTTTCCAAAAACTAATGATTTTCAATGTCAAAGAGTTCTTCTGCTTAAATTACTCCTGGTGGCTTACTCTTTTATATCATTTTAAATAATTCCTCTACCACCTTTTTAACTTTTAAATATTTGTAGAATCTTATAATGTAGTCCATAGTCATTACTTGCCTAGCTATATATTTGTCTACTTAAATCTTTACTTATAAATTAATCCTTTTCTTCTCTTAATCATTGCAATTGCTTTCTCCTGGCCCAGCTCCAATTTTTCTTCAAATTATTGGTTCCAAAGTACCTAAAGTCTAAAAAAGTATTCTAGCCTTAGATTGTATCTGTATATTTCCTTTTTATTTATTTGACATACTGACCACGTGTGACTTACTGCATCCCATTGCCCCAATAGACACATGGCCAGGCACAAAGAGACTTCATATCTTCAAGATAATCATAAAGCTGCCCAAATTTGATAAAGAAAAGACATCCCCTCCCATATAATGCAGTCAGCTACTATAGTGGCTCTAAAATCCACCATCCACATTAGTGAAGTAAGTTAGTTGAATATTTGTTTTGTTTTCCTTCAGTTTTCATTTGGGCATTTTATTTTTCTTCTTGGCCTTTGTAAATATTGATTGATGTATAATATTATATTTCCCAAAGTATGTATCAATTGATAGAAATGCATATATTCTCAAATGTATTTTGTATGCTTTTCCTTTCATATTTTATTCTATTGTAATTAATATATTTTGTAGCTGTTATATTATTTGTTGTATGGCTTAGAATAACAATATTGACTCAAGTTTCAAAAATCTGAATTATTGCCAGTACTAACGATTTATGCAAAGATGGAGAAAATGCTTTCAGAAAGAATTTTAAAAAAATGTGACCTTTATTCAGGGAGAAAAACTATCACACTTTCTTTTCCTTATTATTTTTCCTTTCTATTTTCTCTCACCCCTAATATTCTCATGTATTTTACTACATATTTCTAAACTTGCTGACCATTTGTCAATAGTGAATTTCGGACATCAGTAAACCAACTGGTGAAATTTCAATAAGCTCTGTAAATTATATAATAGTACTATATTGACTCTATACAGTATACTATATCTAATATCAGACCGATCCTGATTGTGATAGTACACTGTGATTATGTAAGATAATGCCTTTATTTTCAAGAAGTACATAATGAAGTATTTAAGTAGAAAGAGATATTATGCGTACAACTTATTCTCAAATAGTTCTAAATAAAATACTCATGCATATAAAGAGACAAAGACATAGAGAAAGGGGGAGAAAAAAGAGAAAATGATTAAACAAATGTAGTAAAAAGTTAACCTTTGGGGAATATGGGTGAGAGCATGTAAAAATTCTTTGTACTAATTCATGCAACTTTTCAGTAAGTGTGAAATTATTGTTATTTTAAAATAAAAAGATTTTAAGATAGTTTTCATTTGGCTGGTAATTTATCATTTATAAAATGTTTTCACATGCTGTAATACCCAGAGAATGTCATAACTGGAAACTGAAGGCTTCTAACTTGCAGTATATGAATCTACATATCATTCTGCTCCTCTATAATTTAAAAAATTACTGAAATCAACTGTCTTGAGGTATTTTAAGTGCTTTGCATCAATAAGGACTATTTTTTGTGAACAATTGTTCAAATAAATGACTCTATCCTTCTTTTTCCATGTCCAAAGGCATCAAACATAAAAAATGCATCCAAAGCCAATAGGTAACTGTTACCAGAGTCCCAGGCCAAAGGCCTGACTCTGAGGGTCCCAATGAATCAGATCAAGCCACTTGCCCCAAACACCAAACAGAAAAAGTAATTGTGAAAAGCAGGAAAGGAACGTTAATCAAGAGTCTCAGCTTCATTTGGGGGCACTGACAGGAGCTTTAGGTTTACATAGGGACAGGGGCAAGAGGTATGCATAATTAAACAGCCTTGGTCAACTGGGTCTGACTGATCATTAACTCGTGCCTGGTTCTTCCAGGTGGCTCTGCAGAGGTTCTTATGACTTAAGGGCGTAATCTCCACTTGCTTCTCAGGATGTTTCTCTATCATACCTGTGATCCTGGAAGAGTGCAGTTCAGCTCCCAAGAGAGCATCGCTCCTGCTTAGGGGCAGTCCCAGCATGGGCGATCTGCCTGCAAGGCCCCACTGTTCCTGGAAGGTATCGGGCAAAGAGTTTTAGGCACCACCCCAGGGGTCTGGAACTGAACTTTGTAAAAGCTAGCAGTGGATGTCCGGCAAACCTTGAAGACACCCTCGTTACTCTTATCTTGGTGTCTTCAGTCTTGAAGAGAGACATGATAAGTTAGGTAGATTTGGGGCTAAGAAGCCTTATATTACACTTCTTGCGTGATTAACATGCCTATGGACAGAGATAGTAAGAATCTGACCCAAGGCTTAAGGTAATAAAGGAGACAAACACAAAATGAAGGCAGAGAAGCCAAGGATTATTCTGTTTTTAGTTACCCATTGGGTATCTGCAGGCCCAAGTGAAGAGTCAGGGCTTTTAGCCAACACAACCTCTCATTCTCTGTTCTATACAGACCAGTATCCTGTGGGAGCCATCTACTCTACCACTGGTCTCCCCTCACACTTGTTCATATCCCCTTCCCAATCACTGTACCGTGGTCTGGAAACACAAACGTGTGATAATAGCAAATACAGGGCACCCAGATTCTCCATGAAATCGAATCAAAAATTAATTTGCAAGGAAAGTAAGGGTGTAGAACTCATCTGGCTTCTTTTTAGCCCTGAACACATCTGAATAGCACTTCCTTAGATGAATCCAAGCTGTCCCAAGAGTGATCTCATCTACTCCACACCCTTTAATAAACTATGAATTCTGGTGGCCTGAAAAAGTAACCATAACTTCATACATGTCTTTCCAGGATTCATTCATATACCAGAAGAATATATATTAATAGATCTTTTACCCAGACTTACTGACTTCCATAGGCCACGCCTTAGTTTCAATATTTTTTTTTCTGGAACTGCGAATTGAACTCATGGGCTTCCACCTCTGAGCTGCACTCCCAGACCTATTTTATTTTTTATTTGGAAACAGAGTCTCACTAAGTTGCTGAGGCTGGCCTCGAACCTGCGATCCTGCTGTCTCAGCTTCTCAAGTACTGGGATTACAGTATTTTCATCTCTTGAGTCAAGCTTTTTCAGGAACAATGACCACTTACCAAACATTCCAAATATATATATATATATATATATATATATATATATTTTTTTTTTTTTTTTTTTTTTTTTTTTTTTTTTTTTTTTTTTTTTTTTTTTTTTTTTTTTTTTTTTTTTTTTTTTTTTACTTTTTGCTCAATAGACACGATTTCAATAAAGTCAACAATCTTGGCATTTACGCCCTGTGGGAACAGAAGAACATAATTGATCTCAATGGAGCAGATTTTATTACCAAAAAGCAAACAAACAAACAAAACTATTTTTCCTCTGTTTAGGAACTTCTCATCAGCTAAATAGTTAAAGCCCTTTCCTTTTCTCTCTGGAAAGATTGACCCTGAAATGACAACAAAACCCTAGGTGGGATATTTAAATCTTAAGTGAGTGGTCAGTTAAGTGCCTGTAGAGGTAAAAGGACAGATAGCATATTTGGTATGCTAATGGAATCTATTTACTTCAAGGAAAGTGACAAAAACATCAATCAGATCAGAAGAGGCTATTAAGGATTGTTAACTCCCTTTCAGATGAGCAAAGACATCCATTGGGACTTAAATATTCATGAAAAGGACCAATGACAGAAATTTCACCAAAAATTGCACCATAGTAAGGTTTCTACATAGTTTAAGGAAAAGACTTGGCTCTCAATTTCACAGGGGTTTTGAATATTTGTGTTTAGTTTCCCTTTTTAAAACACCAAAGAAGATTGGCATTTTTTCTCAATTTTAAACCCAAAATATGCTTATTAAAAATTACACCCTGGAGTATCTCTGATTCTCAAAAAATTATATAGTATCTTACAAACCTACAAACCGTATCATTATCAATGCATTGATATTAGTTAGAATGTACTTCAATTAAAAAAATAGCCCTGAGGAAATATAAAAAATTTCAAAAAAACAGTAAAAATCATAATTTAAAATTACATGCAAATTATCATTATTATTATTATCATTATTATTATTGGTACTGAGGATTAAACCCAGGGGCCTTCTGCCTTTGAGCTATACCCCCAACCCCTTTTTAAATTTTTTAGTTTGTAAGTTGCTGAGGCTAGCCTCGAACCTGCTATTCTCCCATCTCAGACTTCCAAGTACCGGTATTAAAGGCATGCGCCACCATGTCTAGCTACATGCAAATTATTTGAAGAGCAATTTTTTACTAACCGAGTCAAACATTACCTGACTTTTCCTTGTTTGCCACCACTTGGTGACAGCTCTGCATAAATACTCCATAATAAAGCTCCATTAGAAAAGTCAAGCTCAATTCATTTCAATTAATCCCTATTGATCTACTACTATATCTTCAGGACTGGCTTAGACTATGTTAGAAACACAAAACAGCACAGACCCTGTCTTAAAGGGGCTGATAGCTGAGATGGAAAGACAAACAAAAGAAGCAATTCTTAAACAATATAGGACAGCATTAACTAAACACTAAATATAAAAGAAAAAGAAAGGAATCAAATGTAGACCTGAAAGTTGACATTTCTAGAGGAAGCAAGACTTGAGACAGGGTTTAGAACTATTGGGAGAGGCCAGATTATAAAGGAAATTTAAAACCAAGAAGTTGGAATTGAGCCAGGCGTGGTGGCGCACGCTTGTAATCGCAGTATTGAGAGGCTGAGACAGGAGGGTCCGGGTTCGCAGCCAGCCTCAGCTACTTAGTGAGGCCCTCCACAACTTAGTGAGACTCTGTTTCAAAATAAAGAATAAAAAATAGGGCTGGGTGTGTAGTCAGAGGTAGAATGCCCCTGGGTTCAATCCCCAGTACCGCAAAAAAAAAAAAAAAAAAGAAGAAAAAAAAGAAGAAGATGTTGGAATTGGTGTATGAGGCATTGGGAAACCTGGAAATTTCTTAATACCATGATTAACATGATAAAAGTAGGATTTTGGAAAGATCATTCCAAGAGAACTTTCTCATATGTACAATATCAAAGAGATGAGGGCCATTTCAGAAGTAGTCGTCTAACTACTAATAACAAAAACCTACACAGGTCAATAATAGTAATAGAAATGTAGAGGAAATAACCAAATTAGAAATTTTCAAGGAAAATTTTGTAAGAATTTGGTAACTGGAGTTTGAAAGGAAGAAAGAAGTCATGACTTCAAACATGATTACATCATCAGCAAAGGATGGAATGAGAGACAATAATCATATGAGAGGAAGAGAAGACACATTTTTGGAGATGCTAATTTTGAGATGATAGGGAGGTATGAAGGTAGAGACTCCAAACCAAAATTCTGATGCTTGCTTCTCAGAAATTGGATATTAGCTGGGTGTGGTGGCGCACGCTTGTAATCCCAGTACTTGGGAGGCTGAGACTGGAGGATCCGGGTTGGTGACCAGCCTCAGCTACTTAGTGAGGCCCTCCGCAACTTAGTGAGACCCTGTTTCAAAATAAAGAATAAAAAATAGGGCTGGGGGTGTAGCTCGGAGGTAGAATGCCCCTGGGTGCAATCCCCGGTACAGCAAAAAAAAAAAAGTTGGATATTAACTAATAATAGTATTATATACTACTTCTCCATTTTTAGTTCTCTACCAAAGAATAAAGTTTCCCCTCAAAGAAATCCTCATGAAATTAGTCTCGATAAGATTCATATTCACCTAATTGAGTCCCTTCTAACTGCCAGTCACTATGGTAGATACTTTCACATACATTATCACATTTAATTCTCACAGCAACGGCATGAAGTTGTTTATCTAGAAATTCTAATTAATTATATTGTAATGAAAATGCAACTGCCAAATATTAATCAAGTATTCATTGAATTAATTAGACGTATATTGTTTGATTTCTAATCCTATACTGCTCCACTGCCCAGATTCCAATTTTCCCTTTAATAGACATTAATAGCACAAAGTAACAAAAAGAGTAGTTCAATGTCAAAGAATGCACATGAATAAAATGCTTTAGTGAAAACTGAAACATTGGGGGATGGAAGACCCAAGTTGCAAACTAAGCCCTCAACGTTAGGCAAGGGGCTGGATTTCTGGAGACTTAGTTACTTCATCTGTTACATGGGATTCATGATTATTATTCAGTCTATCTTTGGGGGTTGTTGTATGAGTCAAAGGAGGTAGTAGCGAAAAAGCTATTTGCTAAACAGAGGATACGAATCAAAGAGGAGAGAGGGAAAGAGGGCATCTTTCCTGGGTCCCTCTTTTCATATTTTTAAAACTTGTACTCAGGGTTTTGTGAGCCAAACGTGGTGGTACACACATGTAATCCCAGTACTTAGGACACTAATGTTAGAAATAACTTTTCATGGAGTCAAGAAAAGGCACGTGTTTGAAAATTTCTCGGCAAGGCAATTTTACTTTTTTGCAAAAAAGGGTGCCCCCAGGTGTGTGAGAGAGAGCACACCTCACAAAGAACCGGATGGGTCTTATATCCCTGAAGCAAAGCTCCTCCTGCATTGAAATCCTATTGGTGGGAGTTACAGCTTCACATTCTTCCTGGTCAGCTACAGGGGAAGATGGGGGAGGGTCAACAACTGCAATCTCTTAAGAGATGCTAATTTTGGGAAAGAATGTAAGTCCCTACCAGGTTACAAAATGGCGGTTTGAGTTAAACTACTCCTTTGACAGAAAAGATAAAATTATATTCTCACAATAAGACAGAGGATCACAGGTTTGAGGCCAGCCTCAACAATTTAGTGAGACTTTCAGCAACTTAGTTGGACCCTGTTTCAAAATTTAAAAAAATAAAATAGGGCTGCATGTGTAGCTCAGAGGTAAAACACCCCTGGGTTCAATCCCCAATACCAGAAAAAAAAAAAAAGAAAGAAAGAAAAAGAAAAGGTTTTGTAGCTAAAGAGAGATGGCAGGAAAAGGGATTATTTCAATTTCCATTACCTGGGAGACCTTGGGGTTCCCATCAATGCCCATCACACATTCCTTTTATTCCTGTGTCCCCCTAAGTCTATATCCAGATACATCCCTACCACTCTCAACTTGATGTGAATGATAGTTCATATGGTTTTACTCAATCATTGTGATAACTCTTGACTTTGAATCATTGAAACTCATCAATCATTGAAACTCTTCAATGAGCTGAGAAGGCCTTTAAAGAGACAGAAGAGTGTAGATTGAGCATACACCAGGATATTAACCATAAATGAGAGTTGAGTTTACCTGTAGAATTCACTTCTTTCAAAAGAGAACATTAACAGAAAAGTTAAAAAGTCATTTAGAATAAAACTCACAAGGAGCTCACCTAACAGTTAATTTTAAGTGTCCATCTAATTACAAGTTAACTCAAGCGTCATGGTGGTGTGGGTGTGAAGTCAATGACCACCAACCCTCATGGAAACTGGAGAGGCCCTGACCCGCAGAGGCAAAAGTTGGATCTCTGTCCTTAGACCTGGTCCCCCTTTTTCCAAGTCCTGCTCTTGATTCTTTATCTGGTACAGTTCCCTTCTTTATCTCTATCTGACCAGTTCACTTCCATCTTCATGCTAACATGATAACCTCAGAGAGACTCCATCTTTCTAGCCCCAACTGCTCAACACTGAAGCACTTTTCTCTCTGAACCATACAGGATTACTAATTGTAATTCACTGTTACTTCCATTCTAAGTCAATCGAATGAGTCTGTGAACTGCAAAAACTATGAAAGCTTCACCTCTCCCTGTGAACATAAATGCTCTCTAAAATCCTGTTGATCTTGATGTTGCTGGGGTAAGAAAGTCTTGGAGACCTCCTGGGCTTTAGGTATGGTAAGGCTCGGAGGCTCTAATCTACCGCTTATGGTTTTCATTCTAGACGACATGCACCCTCCCTTCTTACAAGAGTCCTCCAGCCTCTTCCAACTCACTATGAGCTGCTTAACCCCAGAATGTCACCTCAGCCTGGCCTAGAGCCAGGGTGGATTTTCCCATTTAACATGGCTTGACGTGGAGGCTTTGTGTATTGGAATTGTGAAGAATACCTCTTATTTTCCCCAATGTATGTGACCCCTTCACTATCAATGTTTCAAATGCCATTCATGGTGCCACCACATGCAGCATTCTGCTTAGATCTTATAAATATTAGAACCAGATGAAATGACCATTTTTTATAGACCAAATACAGGCAATTCCCTGTGATCAACCTAGTATTTTTCATTCAAAATTCTCAAAACCTTAAAACAGGCACAATCATCCCCATTTTAGAGCTGAGAAAACTAAAACTCAGATCAATAAGCAACTTGGCCATGGTCAGGCACCTAGGGAAGCGATGGAGCCCCATCTAACTTCCAAAGTGCCTTCATCACATCTATACTCATGAAGATAGATTTTGAGCGTAGATGAGGATGTAGAAGGATCCATGAGAATAACTACAACAAATGTAGACTTAGATTCAACATAAAGGTAATAGGAGAAATAAGTAATAATGAAATTAAAGAACTCTTCTACTAATGACAATACATTCTCCTCCCTTTCTAAGACACAAAAGAAAGAAAAAGGTGTTGATTACATCACTGTATTTGCTTGAAAAAAAATATCCTAACAACTTCATTTTTATTTTATTTATTTATTTTTGTAGTGCTGGGGATTGAACCCAGGGGCATTCTACCTCCAAGCTCTACCCCCAGCCCTATTTTTTTTTAATCTTGAAATAGGGTCTCAGTTGCAGAGGGCCTTGCTAAGTTGCTGAGTCTAACTGTGAATTTGCAATCCTCCTGTCTCAGCTTCCCAATTAATTTTTAAATACAGGATAGCTTTCTCATAAAAATCAGTTGCCTTGTCTTCTTTTTCCTTTAAAATGGGTAATATTAGGAACCCTACATAAAAATAAGTACCCAAGTGATCAAAAACTCTTAATAGGTTGGCTTTCCAGTACAACTCATAGGTGAAGAAGGCAGGGTGGGTCAGTCGAGAGCATGGGAACCTGCCCTGCCTTTCCAATCCTGAGTTTCTATCCCCTGACTGCCCCTAATAAAGAACTGAGCAGCACAACTTTGGAGCAAGGATAAAAGAAAAGAATGCAGTAAGTTAATTCTGCGCTATGGAAGAAAACAGAATAAAAGAGAGAAAGATGAAGGTTAGATAATATAAAGGATTAATATCTGGCTAGATTTAATAAAAATGTAATATCTTGGTAAGGTCTAAAGTCAGTGAAATGCAGGCCCAGTCTTTAGCAAGAGAGAAAGTGGGACATTTGACCCAGGCACTATACGAATAGGACAAGTGGTTCTCTCTCAAAGCTACTACTAATACGTGGCAGGCGGATGTCATGATGTTAAGATGAACTGCACATGCACGGATTCCCTCTAATGAGGTCAACCTTCATTCACTCCCTGCGCTCCATTCACTGCACTCTCTCTTTTCTTTTTCTTTTTTTTTTAAACCATCTGGATAAATTAGGGATTTTTAAATGGAAAATTATCCGTAAATTCTATTCTAAACTAAAAATAACTATCTTTATATTTTAAGTTTCTCTTTCAGGTCATATCTCTGTAATTATGACCATTGTGAACAGAAAATTCTTATTCTACATTTTTCCATTTATCCTGGTGCCATAAACATGTTTTTATGTTTGTAATTATTACTTTAAATGCCATTATCTGCAGGACTTCCAAGCTAGAAACTAGAATTTATTCTAAATATTCTGCTGAACAACTGCAAGCATTTTTTTCTCTTCTTTTAAGCTCTGAATACCAGTAAAGAGATCTCTGGTGGTTATCAGTTGATTTTTCCTACCCAGCAAAAGACTGTGGTTAAAAGAACTCTCTTTTGTTTCGGAATACCAATCTGCCCCTACTTTAATGCATTTGGTTCAGGCTGGGGTGGACTCCAGCCAGGAGTTGGGCAATGACTGGATTCTATGAGCTGATTGGAAAGAGAGTGTCATGTGGCCCAAACCAGGCCAGTGGGTCACAATCTTATGAAAGACAGGTTTTATATCTCCTAGATATGAGGTAGAGTGTAGGCCCGAATGTACGTAGAGCCACCACAGGCAAGAGTTTGTCTGAGACTTTAATCGACAGAAAAGATCAAAATTTGGATGAGGGTTGTGGTAAAGAGAAAAATACAAAGCCCTACTTGGCCTGTTTTTGAGTGTCTGAACACAGTGGTGCCTGACTTTTCAAATATTTGAGCCAATAAGTTTCCTTTGAGGTTTAGCCAATTTGAGTTAGACTTCTGTTACTTGGAACCAAAATAGTCTAGAATGATACAATATCTGTGAAACCTTAGTCATTACAACAGGAAAAAGGGCATGGATACTTACAGTCTTAGATTTAGGGCATATATCACAACCTTCTCTGTTAACATATATATTTCACCCAGAAATAAATGAAATATGATGGAGTCTAAAACTTGCAATTTATAAGATACAAAGTTGGGTTACTGTGAGTTAATCAATTGACTGGAGTGAGCTCCCACAGCTAGCTGAGTTCCAAGGTTCAGCTACATCACAGAAATCCAATCTCATTCTAGCTGTTGTTGCTGTTGTGAGGGGGTGGTGGTGCGGGGTAGGGACACCATTCCCAACTGCAGCTGATCACAGCTCCCAGGACAAGTGGCAGTGTTTGGAAACTCCGCTGCTTAGTTGGAAACCTTCGTTGATCTGATCCAATGCAACTGAGCTAAGAAAACACTGGGGCGCAGGGACCAACCCTTTCAGGAACTTTCCTGAGAACTTTTCTCCCCACCCAGCTCCTCCTGCTCTCTCCCATAGAAGAAAAGTATTTTACTTTATTTCATATTTTATTTTTTGCAGTGCTGAGGATCGAACCTAGGACCTCATGCATGCTAGACAAATGTTCTCCTATTGAGCTCAGACAAGGCTTTTACTTGAGAACAAGGAGTGAACAGAGGAATGCATCCAAATAGCCCTATCTCAGATGTTTACTGTGATTAAGTTTTTGAACTCTTACTCTGTAATAGGGATTATTATGGTTTAAATACAAAATGTCTTCCTCCTGGAAAAGCTCATGTGTTAGCAATGCGAAATAGTTGAATCAGGGCTTTAACCTCATCAGTGGATAAATCCACTGAAGGATTAATAATTTGAATGGACCTACTAGTAGGCAGGCAGGGCACGGCTAGACCAGGAGGTAGGTCACAGGGACTAGATGTGTTCCTGACCTCTCCTGATCTCTCTCTCTTTCTCTCTCTCTGCTGTCCTCTGCCACATGCCATGCCACCATGATGTCTGCCTTGGAGTCAGCTGACTACAGGCTGTACCTCTGAAACTGTGAGCATAATAAACCTTTCCTCCTCTATGTTGTTCATATCAGGTATTTTTGTCACAGTGACAGAAAAGTGGACTAAAAGAGGCACCATGTTTAAAATGAGTACATATGATTATATACAACATGTAATGTGTATATTATATAATATATATGTATACTATATATATATATATATATATATATATATGATTTAGTCTTAAATCTATTCTCTATAAGGCAAACCGTATTAAGAGGGCCACTTTATAGATGAGCCAATTATGCCATATTCATGAAAATGACCCTGAGTGCTCCATCTTGAGCCCCTCATTTTACGTGTGAGGACCATAAGCCATGAGTGGGCAGGACTGACCCAGGCACATCCAGCACATCGGTTGCATGATCTGGGCTTGAGCCCACCTCCCTGATGCTGCTCTCTTTTCTCTCTTTTTATTTTGGCGGGGGGTACTGGGGATTGAACCCAGGGGCATTCTACCTCCAGGCTATACCCCCAGCCCTATTTTTTTATTCTTTATTTTGAAACAGGGTCGGACTAACTTGCAGAGGGCCTCACTAAGTAACTGAGGCTAGCCATAAACCCAGATCCTCCTGTCTCAGCCTCCCAAGTACTGGGATTACAAGCGTGCACCACCACACCCAGCCCTCTTTTCTCTTCTTATGCTCACTTTGGCCCCTGGCTTTCTGTCCCATAGCCCTTAAGAACATATACAGAATTGTGGAAAACCACTTTTTGATGATCGGAAATAGAGCCAGAATGCCAACCTTTAATCAGTGGGGAGGAAATTGTTAAATTTGAGGGAACAAGTATTTTGGAGTCTAGTAAAGGACAGCAGAAAGAAGATATAGTTACTGCCTCCCTGGAGGAGGAAAAAAAGACACCAAACTCATGTCTTTATTTTTAACTGTCATATTTACAATCTCCAGCTCTAGGTATTAAGACAAAAAACAAAACCTTGATGGAAAAAATATCCATTGGAAAATATTCAAAAATTGGTAAGAAATGAAATTCTTACCATTTATTCTCATTATTGAAAGAAAGAAATGATGAGAATAAATGTCAAAAGAGTTCATCTTTTTTCCTGTGTGTTAAATAACCTCCAGTAAGATATTCCATAATAAATAACTGCAAGGAATGGATAAAAGAGTGGGTAGGAGTGGGTCGAATACCCGGGCATCGTGGAATGAGGACAACTCAGAAAAGTGAAACAACAGAAAAAGTGGATAATTTACTCACCTAATCAAGACCAGTCAAGCTCAAGTCTAAGAAGCAAGTGAGTACTTGAACTGCTGTCTAGGATGAGGGGCTGGGGTCACGCTCTGCGCTCCCCAGCTCCACCTCCTCCTAAGGAAACGCATCAAAAGAAAGCAATGGCCAGTTTCTCATCTATCTTCATGCAGCACACAAATCAGATCCAAGCACAAATCTTTCTTAAAGAGCTTGGATAAGCACCGCGGGGCGTCGAGTAAAACAGACTCGTAGAACCCCAAGGTGGCTTATTTAACTAGCTAATTGTTAACTGGTAGGAGGTGGGTGGTGGCAGGGAGAAGGAATGGGCCTGCCTTCTGCATGAATGAACTCGGCACATGGAATTCATGTTCATATTTACATTTATAACTTACCGAATTTCTATGTCATTGACCCCAAGCTGATAAACAAAATTACAAAGTTCATTTTAATTTCACAGACTTGGCCAATCTCATCAGTCTCCCCATTAGGTTTTCATATTAGAAGAAAGAGGGGAAAAATGTGAAAGCATATGTTTATGGCCAAGAATAAATATAACAATAATAAAGGAAGTAAAAAAAGGAAAACTAACCTTGGCACAGTTACTTACATTTTTCCACCTTTCTCATATGGATAGCTTCCAAGTTCTACCATTTCAAAGAAAACACCTCATCGAAGAGCACATAATTGCACGCTGTTTCCATTCTTGAAATGTGGGAAATGAAGCCTTTTCACATTCACATCATCAGCTGGGCCCCAGGAAACCTTCCATTCTTTCCAAATTAGTTTTTGTATCATTAAACCAATCAGCATTAGGTGCTTAGGATTATTTTCTGGAAGAAACCCTGAATCATTACCTACATCACATATGTAATAAAGTCAAATAATGACATCATTACAGAGCATATGAGCACTGACCCTAAGTGACCAGAACCTAAAAGAAATCAGGGCAGTCCTAATAAGAATCAGGCAGGATGCCTAATGAAAATCAAACAGCAAGCCTAATAAGAAACATTGTATTTTGCCTCTCCTTCAAATTCACTTTTGATTCGCTTTTCATGAGAATCCTGTTTGAATCGGAGCTCCCGCAGGCTGGAATTCTCAGAGCTAACTCGGGGATGAGTAAATCCCAGGTGGTTCTCTGGGCCATTTGATCTGGAACAAGAATCACTCGCACGTGTGTAAGTATTTGCTGGGCATTCACCATAACCAAAGGCTTCAACTTGGCTTTCTTTATCCAACATTTATTGAGCATCTAGTACAAGCAGCGTTGGTGCTAGACCCAGAAACCTAAAGGACAAACAAGAAATGTCATAGGTACATTATTCTATGACAGGCACAAATACATATGCATTATTTATTAATAATTTAATATTCCCAGCAGCCCCATGAGGATGTGTGTGTTTTACCCCATTTTACAAGTGTGGAAAGTAAGACTCATACAGATGGAGAGACTTGCTCAAGGTCACACTGCCAGAGGGGCAGAGCTGGTGAGAAAACTTCAGTTCATCTCGAGTAGCGCATTGCATTCCATTTGGGCCATGCGCAATTGCTGATATCCCACCATATTTTGTCCTACAAGATGAAAACTACATTGCTGCCCCCATCCCCAGAAAAGCTCAGGATATGTTAGAAAAAACAAACACATAAGCAAAGGATGATGGTGTTCCCTGTCACCATGGGAATGTGCCCAGCACCCCAAATTCCTTGCCACCGTTCTGTGCCTTATCTGTAAGCCCAAGTCTCTTCACCATCTATCCCCCACCTAAAGTCTAGCCACAGATCCAACAGCAGGCAGGTAATGTGCTCATGTGTGTCCTGTTTTATCTTATTCTGAGACCCCAACCCTCCTTGTCATAACTCTCACAGGCCTGAGATGGGGAAAGACAATGGCCACATCACCTTGCCGCAAGAGATGCAAATAGCCTGGACAGAGAGGACATGATGTGACAAAGGAGGCCAAGGCCAAGCTCATGTAGGATGCCAGACAAAATTTTAGCAATTATACACATTATTTACAAGCTTGATCATGTGACTCATATTTTGTAAAACACCTCGCAAACTGTAAAGAATAAATATAATTTGAGCACCCATATGTTTTGAAATTGCACAAGTTTTTTTAAGTCAGAAACTTAGCTAGGCGTGGTGGTGCACACACCTGTAATCCCAGTACTTGGGAGGCTCAGATAGGAGGATTGCAGGTTCAAAGCCAGCCTTGGCAACTTAGCAAGACCCTCAGCAACTTAGTGAGACCCCATTTCAAAATAAAAAGGGCTGGGGGTGTAGCTTGGAGGTAGAACGTCCTTGAGTTCAATCTCCAGTGCCAAAAAAAGAAGGAAAAAAAAAAACAGCCAGAAACTTTCTATCGTACACATTAGATGAGCTCTAAATTCTCAAAGCCCTTCACTTCCTCTCTCTGCACCCCATGTGCTAGTAACTTAATATGTGTGATCCTGGGGGAACATCAGAAACAGATTTATCTCTGTGAGTATGATTCCCTGCATATGTTAAGTATATAAAAATTGATGGAATTGGTTGATTAACATAATTTGAACAGAGATTCATCTTTTGTGTCCTAGACTATTAGCCCCTTGAAAGCAAGGACCGTGTGTTTTAATTCTGAATTTTTCTCACATTAACGGCATACACCAAAAAGGCAGTTGCTTGGTTGGTTCATTTAAGTCACTAGTAGTATTTGTAACTACAAGAGAGGTAAACCCAGTAAGAAAGTGCATTTGTAGCCTTGATGCTTGTAATCAAAAGAGGGCTGAGTTACAGGAAACAACGTTTTGTCAGTCAACCATTAAAAATATTCCACATCGCACGAGGCCCATGCAAGGCCCAAACTGACCAACATGAAATACTTCATCTCCTTGGACAACATATCCCGTAAATTATGAGGAGAAAATGGTATTTTATGAGAGCCAGGCAACCTCATTTTCTAGGCAGCACATTTCATTCATATTGCGGTTATTAATAGGTCACTTCCAGGATTCATAACTGGCGCCACAGTGTGAAGGTACCACTCGCGGACAGTCACCGTGGCGAGAAGTAGTATATCTCAGTCCTTTCCAGAGCAGTAACTTTATCAAAACTATCACAAGCGTCCTTTGAACTCCACTCTCACGTTTTCTAATTGAATTTTATGTTGAGCTCACCAGAGTTCCCCGAAGACTTTTTTTTTTATTTTAGTCTAGTTTAGTTTAAAACTTCCAAAATCTCCTTTTCACTAACAGATTTTGCTCCTAAAGTTAGCATTTCCTCCATAGACTATTGATGGATGTAAGAATGTCTGGCTGTACTTGTGCAAACTCTCTCATCAGCTAGTCTCTTGCATGAGCAAACATATTCAATATTTTTAAAATTAGAAGTTGAAGAATACACAGGATGAGATGTCACTATAAAGTGAGCTGGGGCAGATAATTAAGGATTCAAATCTAAATCATTACCTCTCATGCAAGGTAGAACAAGAAGCCGGGATGGCTTCTCAGCGCCTCAGAGAAATACAGATACAATGTACCAGATAAGGCATTCTGTAGTTTTCATTATAAAGTTAATATTTATCTTACAGCATTGAGTTTATCTTGCCAACATATCTCATTCAGAAAAAGAAGAATTTCTTGATTTACCACGTTAAAGTAAATATTGCTATGAGATACGTGTTAAATTTTTAATAAAACCCTCCCTATCTTGGCTGGATCAAAGAGAGCTGCTTCAGCTGAGATACAAACAAAACCAAATAAAAATACATAATTCCAAACACCGAACATCAGCGCACATGTTGACCAGCCTGTCCGTGACAATTGCAGTTTTATATGGCTGAGCATTGCAGAGCTTCAACTAAGCTTATTATAAGCCACAGTCTTAGAGCTAAAAGGTGCAATTCCATACTGGAATAAGCTGGAGAGAGGAGAGAACACAAGATAAAAGGGACACAGGAAACCGAAAATTGCAGCCGAGCATAGTGGAGCACACCTGTAATCCCAGTACTTGTGAGGCTGAGACAGGAGGATCGCAGGTTTGAGGCCAGCCTCAACAATTTAGCGAGGCCCTCAGCAAATTAGTGAGACCCTGTTTAAAAATAAACAATAAAAAAGGCTGGGAGTGTAGCTTGGAGGTAGAATGCCCCCAAGGTCAATCCCTAGTACCAGCTCTCTTCCAAATAAAAGACTGCTCCAAACATTCATATTCAGAAGGGAAAAATAAAGTCAAATCCTTAAAATTGTAGTGTATGAATCAGATAACTGCATTGAAGACAATACAACACCATGGACTGGCCTCCTCTGTGCTGCTCCTGTAAGAATAGAAAAGCATCGAGGCCGAAGACCAAAGGCCCTGCATCCAGACCCCGTGCACTCGACTCCCCGCTCAGCCACGAGCTAGCTGGGTGACCCTGAGGAAACTTCTCAACCTCTCTGTGCCCAGGTTCCTCATCTATAAAATGGAGATCATGATAATAGCTTTCTCCTAGGGTTGGTGTGAGGATTAAATTGGTCAATACTCCTTAAGTTTGTGAACAGAGTCTGACACATGGCTCTGTATAAGTATTTATTAAAGCAAAATGTCAGTTTTGCCAGCCTCCTTGGTTTATATGATAAGAAAACTAGAGATAAATTCAAACTCTACTTCTTTCTCCAACTCTGTGATTTTTCCTTCCCCCTTCTACCCAACACATTAGCCTTCTAATAACAAACAGAGGGGTTTTTGTGGGTTTTCTTTTCTTAATAAAAGTGCTGGGTGTGGCGGTGCACACCTGTAATCGCAAGTACTTAGGAGGCTGAGACAGGAGGATTGCAGGTTCAAGGCCAGCCTCAGCAACTTAACAAGACCCTGTTTCAAAAACAAAACAAAACAAAACAAAAAAGGGCTAGAGGTATAGCTTGGAGATAGTATGTCCCTGGGTTCAATCCCCAGTACAAAAAAAAATTATCTTAAAAAAAAGAAAAGTTAACATTTAGTAAACCCTCTGTATGTGCCAAGCAATTATCTGCTAATTATCTCATTCGGTTCTCATAAAATCCAGTGAACTGAGAGCTATTATTATCCCCATTTGATAGGTGAAGAAATAAAGGCATTGAAAAATTAAGCAAATTGTCCAAGTTATCATAGGGATTATGGAACAGAACCAAGATTTGAACCCAAACCATTAAGATTCCACAGAGAAAAAAATAATGCTATACTACAAAAATATTCTGTGATGAATTTATTTACTAATTTATTTGTACTGGGGATTGAATCCAGGGGCACTCTACCTCCCAGCTACATCCCCATCCCTTTTTATATTTTATTTTGAAACAGGGTCTTGCTAAGTTGCTGAAGGCCTCGCTAAGCTGCTACGACTGTCCTTGGACCTGTGATCCTCCTGTCTCAGCCCCCTACCAAGCACTGGGATTACAGACACATGCCACTGCACCAGTTATGAACTTATTTTTTTTTTAATTCTCATTCAAGCTGAGCCTGTAATCCTAGTACTTGAGAGGCTGAGACAGGAGGATGGCAGATTCACGGCCAGCCTCAGTCACCATCACTATAAGCTACATTCTGTTGTGAGACTATTATGCATCACTAAAAGTATTTAAAAAAAACAAAAATGCTAATAGAAAAAAAAAAAATCCCTCGACCGCCGGATGTGGTGGCACACTCTTGTAATTCCTGTTCTTGGAAAGACTGAGACAGGAGGATCGCACGTTTCTGGCCAGCCTCAGCAACTTAGTGAGGGCCTCTGCAACTTAGCAGGACTCTGTTTCAAATTTTTTTTAAAAAAGTGGAATAGGGCTGGGGGTGTAGGTCAGAGGTAGGATGCCCCTGGGTTCAATCCCCAGTACCAAACACACACACAAAAAAAAATCAGTCAAAAATCCCTCCACAGCAGTTGAGCACACTATATACAAGCTAGTAGCCAGAAACCCTGCAGATTCATGAGAACAAATAATTGTTGTTTTAAGCCACTGGGTATTGGGTAGCTTCTTTTATTAGCAAACTTCTGGCAAAAGCTTACTGATAAAGGCTTGTTGTATGCTTTTGATCAATGAAACAAAAACCAAATTTGAAAATGCTTTTAAACTACGAAACAAAGGCATGTTGAAAGCCTGAATATTTTCTTTGTATGCACACACACACACACACACACACACACACACAAAGAGTTTAGGCTGCTTGCTGAAATGCAACCTAAATAATACTCCTTTCCCCTTAATACCTAATGTCTACTCCCATATTCCAATATGTTTTAGTAATCAACAACAAAGTGAATTTGTAAAACTTACTAAATATCCAGGATTCTATGAAGTCAAAGACTATACTGTCAAGAGACTGCCCACATCACATGCAAGTCCAGTAATCAAAAGAGTTAAACCAGTCAACAGTTGAAGAAGAGAAATATCAACTATGGCGACACACATGTCTCCAAAGAAATGCATTCAAATGTCAGAGAACTAAGTGATTCCCTTGCAAAAGTTGACAAAGTCTGTGAATAACTTTACAAAACTGACATATGATGATATTATGCAAATAAGCCAAGACAACAGTTCCTCCTCCAGGGGGCGGAGCTGAGCCACCAGAGCCGGAGGGGATGCTACCCAAAAGGGAGAAAAAACATGATTTGTTTTTGGTACATAAACCAAGAAACAAAATAAAATCTAAATTTGGCTAAGTATAAGAGGTAGAAGAAATGTTTTTATAATTCTTTATTTTTCAATATAAAACCTACTCTGGCCACTTTTTTCCAAATCACATTCCGGCCAGCATTTTAAAGTGGATTCAAAGCCTTTTTTTTACTTCAGAACCAATTATTCTCAGATAACAAGGTAAGGAGGACTTCCTCTCCCACATTTCTTTATCTAAGAGCTTCCAATAAGTAAACCCATCGAAGGCATAAAAATATTATAACAAGAGTAATTCTGCTATCTGGTGGCAAAACACAAAAACAACAGGAGCAAAAGCCGGGGCTGAGTATCAAGGAATGGATCAAATTTCTATTACATTTCTTGAAAATGCCAGACTTCCTATTCTGACCTAAAAAACAAATAACTTAAATTTTGTTAAAGATTCATTAACATTAAGAATAAAGAAACAGAAGGATGGAATTTTGCTGAATGCTGAATACTAGATACTACTGAGGACTTTGAGTTCGATTCAAGAGAAAAGTTAGAGAACCAAGACCTTCCATCACCAATAAAGAGCAGCTCTCCAAAGCCATTCAATTGTCACAAAGATAAACAGGTCAATTTGCCATTGTGAGATAAATTCCTCCTCTGCCTTAGAATCGTACAAAATGAATTTTAGAACAGGCAGAGATCTTAAACGTCATCTTGGCTGACATCCTCATTTTACAGATGAAAAGACAGAATCCAGGATTAAGTGACTTGTCTAAGACCATACAACTTGTTGGAGTCCAGGAAGGGTCTAGAATTGAAGCCTCTCAACTTGAAGAGCAACAGCGTCTTCTCTTTCTCTTCACTGAAAAATAATGGCAGGCTAGCCAAAGAGAAGTGCCAACGAAGCGTCACACCTCCACTCTTCGAGCCCATTTTCCCATTGGAAAAACAGTGGAACGCACACATCAGGGGGCCACCTGCGTCCCAGCTGCCCAAGGAGCCATCACAGAAGAGCTGGCACCTGCCCCGAGGGAGGCGCGGGAGGACGCAGCTCGCGGCCCTGAAGCCCAGCCCCAATAAGCAGAACAGCACCATCAACTTCTGGAGCCTCTGTGGTTCATCGTGGCTGCCAGGGTGCCAGCAAATTCATCTTCTAGTCGAGGGTAGCTGGCGGATGATGTCACTCTTCAACATTGTTTACAGCTCTTAAAAAATGGGAAGGAATGCGTCAGTCTTAGTGACCAAATCGAACCTTGAAAGCAAACATGATACAATAGTCCTTCCCCGAATCTTTGCTTGAAGTGATCGGGAGCCAGGTCTAGTACATACCTGGGAGAGGGGTGCAACCCCACGGGGACTGACCGCCAGGGCCGGATGGATGGTCCAGGGTTCAACTAACTCTCTGACCCCTCCCCCGCACACACACACGCGCGCACACACACACACACACACGCACGCACGACGACGCTGTAGGACTTGACTATTTGTTCTGTCGTTCTAAAATAGATCACGGAGCCAAGTGAAGTGCACTTTGTCAAATGTAAGGATCTGCTTCGTTCCTTCTTGTTTTTCTAACTTTCTCTTTCTGCCTCTTTTTTTTTTTTTAATTGTGTTCCTTGTCCAATACAGAAATGTCTCCCGCCACTCACTGAAGTTTAGAATTCTGGCTTCTGCCGTTTTTATTGTCTGTGTCAGACGTACAGCCAGACCTGGTTCTCTGTCAGCATTTTCCAAATTCTGTTGAACGACATCGACACCCCCTGTTTTGTTCTCTACCCCCCACCCCGCCCCAACTCGTCCCTCACGCTCTCGGGGGAGGGGGAAAAAGAATCACTTTGTGTGCCATAGCTCATTTGTTTCAAGAGGAATCAAATCATATTCCATGTCTTGAATAAATTGCTCTATTTTGATATTTAAAAAAACAGTGAGTTTAGTACAAGCACAACAGAGTCTTACACCCAAAAGCAGGCTGCAGGGCACCTCTGCCTCACACCCATGGCCAGGCACCCTAGTGCAGAACACAGCCTACACGACAGGCCTCCCAGTGTGGTTCGCAGACCAGCAATGTCAGCAGCGCCTGACTCCTCCTTAGAAATGCCGGGTGTGGTGGCGCACGCTTGTAATCTCAGTACTTGGGAGGCTGAGACAGGAGGATCTGGGTTCGCAGCCAGCATCAGCTACTTAGTGAGGCCATGCGCAACTTAGTGAGACCCTGTTTCAAAATAAAGAATAAAAAAATAAGCCAGGCATGGTGGCACACACTTGTAATCCCAGTACTTGGGAGGCTGAGACTGGAGTATCTGGGTTCCCGGCCAGCCTCAACTATTTAGTGAGGCCCTCTGCAACTTACTGAGACCCTGTTTCAAAATAAAGAATAAAAAATAGGGCTGGGGGTGTAGCTCAGAGGTAGAATGCCCCTGGGTTCAATCCCCAGTACCACACACACACACAAAAGAAATGCATTCTTGGGTCCTACCTCAGACCCCAGAGAACCTCTGAGAGTAGAGCCCCCAAGAGTCTGTGGTTTACTAAGCCCTTCAGGTGACTCAACTGCGTGCTAAATTTCAAGAACCATTAGTCTATGAAACCAATACGCTCACGGCCATAATAGATTCCAAGGGTGTCCAAGTACAAAGTGGTTTTATCATATATGGACATGCCAAGCAGGGAGCGATGGCGCATTTTGTAATCCCAGCACTGGGAGGCAGGGACAGGAAGATCACAGGTTCAAGGTCAATGCATGGTAATTTAGTGAGACTGTTTCCAAATAAAAAAGCCTTTTAAAAGATAAGATAAGATAAGATACGAGCATATAAGATACAAGATACGAGAAGATAAGATAAGATACGAGGAAGGAAGGAAGGAAGGAAGGAAGGAAGGAAGGAAGGAAGGAAGGAAGGAAGGAAGGGAGAAAGACCAATCAGCCAGCTTAGCAAGTATTTTTGTTACCCAATTTTGGGGGGGGGGGTACTGAGGATTGAACCCATAATCATTCTACCCCCAAGCTACACCCCAGCCCATTTTACTTTTTGTTTGGAAACAGGGTCTCAACTAGGTTGCTGAGAGTCTTGGCTATGTTACAGAAGCTGGCCTTGAACCTGCGATCCTCTTGTCTCAGCCTCCCAAGTACTGGGATTACAGACATGTGCCCCCATGCCCGGCTGTTATCTAAATTTCCATGCACTGGTATAAAACTTTCCTGACAATAATTGTTTCAGTTTGTAAGTAGAAGACCATTTTGATGTTTATTCAAGATTTCGGATTTTTTTGCTTTTGTTTTTGCTTTTATTCTTCAAAGAGAGTGAGTCTTCCTCTCAATGCAGGAATAAATGATCAGAGAAGAGAAACATCCCAAGATCACAGAGGCCAGGACGAGAGGCATCTCTATTTCCTCCTCTTCTTCCTCCTCTGCCTCTGGCTCCATGTCTGCCTGTCCAGCCACAGCCACCTCTACGACCTCTCCTGACTCCTTTGCCTCCACTAAATGTTGCTTATGTGGCCCCTGTCCCTTCTGCTCCCACAACGGCTGCCTCTGCGCCTTTCCCTTCACTGTTATCTGTCATTACCTCCATGTTTTGACAGCCAGTGGGATTCTGCAGTCACTTAGCTTCTGAAGATCAAGTTCATCTCATTACCTGATCAGGTCCATCTAACACAGCAGAGAAAAAAAACTCAGGCCTGGGAAAGTTCAATCAATTATTCACTGCCATGCAGCTCTTCCAGTTAAATAAATGATATTTTTATCATATAGATTTCTTGCTTGAATCCAGCATTTTAGCCCCTCGACAACATGCCAGAACTTGCTTGTGTCATTGTGTAACTATTCTGCCTAGCCTAAGCTCACCAAAAATTTCTTGATCCTGCCTTTTATATTTTCAACCAGCCTTTGTTGAGAATAGTCAGGATCCTAAAGTACTTAGTCCACCCAAGACCTTCCTTGAGGTTACTGTCAAGGTTCAATCCACAAAACAGTTATTATCATTCAGTCTGTATTTCAATATCTTTTTTTTTTTTTGGTACTGAGGACTAAACCCTGAGGCATTCTACCTCCAAGTTATGTCCCCAGCTCTTTTTATTTCTTACTTTGAAACAAGGTCTCACTAAGTTTCTGAGGTTGGCCTCAAACCTGCCATCCTCCTGTCTAAGCCTCCCAAGTAAAGGGATTACAGGTGTACACCACCAGGCCTGGATTATATTTCAATATCTTGACAGAGATATTTCTTCTTTCAGCTTCTTCTAGTCTGTGCCATGCAGTAAGGATATAGCAGTTCCAGAAAGGAGGGATGGCAACGGAGGGAATCTGTCCTCATGGAGTTTACATTCTAGAGGAAGAGAGTCAACACACTAAGTCATGAAATGGAGGTTATACAACATTAACAGCTGTGGAGAAAATGAAGTAGGGGAGAAGAGCACAGAGTTCAAGAAAAGTTACAATTTTAAGTAGCTTAGTCAAGAAATTTCATCAAGAAGTAAACACTTTAATGTCTTTGAAGACTCTTAGGTACTTTGCTGAAATGCCAAACATTTGTCTCACAATGTGACTTCTTTGATAGTCCTGGTTGATTCGTAAAGATCTCTAAAACTGTTCACTTTAAGATCATTCAAAAAATAATGTTTATCCATACATTCTAGAATATGTTTTAGAAGTTAACATCAAACTTACAAGTTTGTCTTTTCCTGAATTTGCCTTTTATATATTCTCAGAACCAGTGATTTTAGAGACACTAGCAAGAAAACACAGCTAATGGGACATACAGAGCGAGGTAGAAATTGTAGTGTCACATCTTCACCACTATTTGTTTTATAAAATGGAAAAATACTATGGAAGTTACTATTTAGAAAATTTGTTTTCCCTTCTGTGCCCTTATCTACTGAAAGAAAAATATCAGTGTTTATTATTATTATTATTATTATAGCCAGCTTCACAATCTACTAAGAACTCAGCAATAAAATGTGAAATGGCCACATGGGTAGAAAAGAAAAATTATGGGAGAAAAAAACAGGATGAACCTTTAAAACATCTTTTGCAGAGAACTGTATTCACCTTTTCGTCCCCGCCTGAACCAGTAAAGACATAATTTATTTATCCAGGGCACCTCAAGTCAGATATAGTGTCTGCATTGTCCGGGGGATATCTTTTTATGCCGTTTTATGACTTGGTTCCACACAGGAACAATGAGTTCAAGTAATTTGGCCAAGGTCACATGCCAAGAGTTTCTGGTTTCTTCTATTTTAAAACTGGAAAATTTAATGATTTCCCTCTTCTTATAATACTCATCAGAATCTATTGTCTCTGTCTTTATTTCTCTGCCCAATTCTGAAAATAAAAAAAAACACTTGAAATTTTTAATTGTGTTAACTGTTTTGGTATTCTAGTTCTTTCAAATTTGACAGTTACACAAATTGTTTGACATCTAATATAATTGAGGCATCGTTGTTTAAAGAAAGGGAATTGTTATGGTTTGGAGACAGAATGTCTCCCAGAAAAGTTCATGGATTGGCAATGAAAAAATGTTCCGAGGTGAAATAATTGAACCAGAGCTCCAATCTCATGAGGAGATAAATCCATTGGTGGACTAATACTTTAAATGGATTTACTGGGTGATAACTGGAGGCAGGAGGGGGATGGCTGAAGGAGATGGTCACTGGGGGTGTGGCCTTCGGGACTATATCTGTCCTTGGTTGCTTCCTCTCCCTCTCTGTTTACCTTGGCCATGAGTTGAGTACCACTTTTTTTTTTTTTTATTGGTGCACTGTAATCATACATCTTGGTGGGTTTCAGGGTGGTGGAAGTATACATGCACACATCCATCACTTAGCCCTCCCCCAGTTCCCACCCCCATTCCCTCCCCCTTCCCTCCTTCTCCTGCTCAGCATAGTAGACGACTTTGATAGGTTCGTGTATGTACATCCTGTGCATGAGGGTGTTTCCCTCTTCCCCCCTCCCAGCTCACGCAGTTAAGTCACCTTCTTTACTCATCTGAGGTTTTCTCCATCTTTGTCTGGACTCCCTCCTATGCTCTGTTCTCCCTAGGTACCACTTTTTCCCCCTCTGCCATGCCCTAAAGCCCTGCTGCCAGGAGCCCACAGACCATGGACTGGCCTCTGAAACCTCAGAAACTGTGAGCCAAATAAACCTTTCTTCCTTAAATTGTGCTTGTCAGGTATTTTGGTCACAGCAAAGAAAAAGCTAATTAAAACAGGAATGTTGTGAAAATACTAGTTAGAACAAGCAAATAAACTGTGTATAGAGTAAACAATATCTTTGAATCAGACTTCTCGCAGTCAAACACAAAATCTGATTACTTCTCTTCTTTTGAGGAAGACTTTCTAGAGATGAGTCAGAAACACTGAACTGTAATCTCTTCCAAATAAGCTACATTAAAGAATGCATAGGCTGCTGATTAAGCTCCAAACTATACTGGACTTTGTGCAATAGAAAAGCTTATGTTTAGCCAGGCTTGGTGGTGCACGCTTGTAATCCCACTACTTGGGAGGCTGAGACAGGAGGATCGCAGGTTTGAGAACAGCCTAAGCAACTTAGTGAAACTCTCATCAACCTAGCGAGACCCTGTTTCAAAATAAAAATAAAAATAGGGCTGGGGGTATAGCTTGGAGGTAGAATGCCCCTGGGTTTAATCTCCAGTACCACAAAAAAGAAAAGTTATGTTTTGCTTTCTTTCTATTTGGCAATATTTCAAAATGATTGCCTCTGACTTCTAATTGTCTTACTATACCAAATTAGGACATTCCTTGTGGAATTCTTTCTCCATCCTAGAATTCGCTCCTTTATTCTTCCTCACCAAAAATGTTTCTGCTTTGCTTAACTCAATATTCCTTAGTTCACAAGTTTTGCAGGATAATTGACAAAAATCTAGAAAATAGCAGGGCATGGTGGCACATGCCTGTAATCCCAGTACTTGGCATTACAAATACTGGGTTAAAACAGGAGGATTGCAGGTTTAAGGCCAACCTCAGAAACTTAGCAAAGCCCTTGGCAACTTGGACCCTGTTTCAAAAAATAAAATAGGGCTGGGGTTGTAGCTTGGTAGCAGAATGCCTCTGGGTTCAATCCCCTGCATAAATAAATAAATAAATAAATAAATAAATAAATAAATAAATAAATCTAGAAAATAAAGATTAGTAAAATGAAGAAAATTTAAATTATTCATTATCCCAATAACCAAAGATAGTCAAAGTAACAATGTGTATATCATTCCAATCTTCTCTTCTACAAGCATATATAGTACTTGTTTTTTTATTCTTGTTATTATATCATTAACTTACTTCATTATCAAAGTATAACATACAGCAGGGCATGGCGACACATGCCTGTAATCCCAGTACTTGGGAGGCTGAGACAGGAGAAGCACAGGTTCAAGGCCAGTGCATGGTAATTTAGTGAGACCTTGTTTCAAAATAAAAATAAAAAGGGCTGGGGGTATAGCTTTGATGTAAAACCCCTCTGGATTCAATCGTCAGTACCACCAAAACAGAAAAAAGTGTAACATACATACAAAAAAAAAGTGTATAAACCAATAAATTTTCACAAAGTGACAGAGTGTTAGAGCCAGGCTCTGCAGCCACACTGCCTGGAGTCCTGCCCTGCAATTCCCTGGTGATGTGACTTAGGATACATTATTTAACCTTTCTAGGTCTCAGGTACCTCATCTGCTAAACAGTCATAGTGTCCTCCGTTTCGAAGATTAAATGATTTAATGTACATAATTTCCTTAGAATAGTATGGAATGTATAGCACACATCCAGTACGGTAAGTGTTGTTGTTGAATATTTAGAGAATATTTTTCTCTTGCAATAATTGAATTTTTCCTCGTGTACATGGGAGTCATTTCCCCCTTTAGGAATTTGGTTAGCTCCCTCTTAAAGTCTCCTCTGATTTCCTCATACGCAATTAGCTAAGAGGAAAGCAATCGCCGTCTTACAGTAAGCCTCAAGTTTCCATCGGAGATCAGACTCCCTCACCTGGTATCGAGACTGCAAGGCCCCGTCTTCTCTTTAGCCTCTTTCCAAGCATGAATCCTTTCACTCCCTCCCATAAGCACTCCGAAATCAAACTCTTCGCTCTCCTTCACATGCACCTTGCGTGTTCCCTCCAGACTCCACCCTCCCTCCCCTCCCCCGTGCATGTATGTTTCTGTCACGGAGCCTCATTAGGATGCATAATTACAATGCACCTAGAAAAGTATATTACATCAATAAATGCACCTTGGTTATTTGTGAGGGTTTGGGGTTTTTGGTTTTGTCTGTTTTGTTTGTTTTTGTCTGTCTGTTTCCTACTTCCTACTTCCGCTTACATTTCCCTTCCTCTTTGAATGTCTTTTTCTGTCTTGTTTTCAGAATTCCCCATGTTCTCCTAGGTGGAGCTTTCTCTCGCCTCTGAACTCACTATCGCCCCCAGGTGGCAGTCACCGTGTCCTGCCTTAATGATAATGAAGCACTTACATGTATAAATGGCACTTCACAGTCTCTCTGGATCTGCACAATAATCTGGTAAGATAAATAAAGCTGTGAGCAAAGTCCTCATTTTACCATCCAGAAAACGAATTCTGTCATTAAAACACACCCTGGCCCTGCCTAGAATGAAAGCTTCTCCAGACCGAAGGCATTATGCTTCTTTTAGTTATTTTGACCACAAGACATTTATTCTAGGATGGATCTGCTATGCAAATCATCACAAATAAAAACAGCAAAATGTTGAGCACCTTCTGCACATATCTGAGCTAAGCACACATAATCATCATTTATTTATTTAACAACACATTGAACGTTTGCTCTGTGCCAAGCAGGGTGCTCCATCTGTGCGTGCTAGGGGCTTCCTCGTTTGTATGCCTAAATTTGGGTAATGGGCAAGAGCTCTGGATTATGTGCCAGCAGACCCAGATGCAAGAACTGTCTCTGCTAACAGATGGGTACAGTCATCTTGTGCATTTCTGGGCCTCAGTTTCCTCATCCATTATCAGGAATTATAATTTCTGATCTGACCACCTCACAAGATTATTTACGAAGATCAAATAAGATATGCAAGTGCTTCGTATGCTTTAAGAAAACAGAAAAGTGCCGATATTGTGCAGTTATTAAGACACGGTTCCTATCCTGTGGTCCTACAATCCGGTCAAGAAGAAAAGAAACACATAAAAGAACACAAATCAGCCGGACGTAGTGGTGCATGCTTGTAATCCCAGTACTTGGGAGGCTGAGACAGGAGAATCACAGGTTTGCAGCCAGCCTCAGCTACTTAGTGAGGCCCTCTGCAACTTAGTGAGAACCTGTTTCAAAAATAAAGAATAAAAAATAGGGCTGGATGTGTAGCTCAGAGGTAGAATGCCCCTGGATTCAATCCCCAGTACTGAAGAAAAAAAAGAACACAAATCACAATATGAAATGGTGTATGCTAAGGGTAGGGGGTGCAGATGTACACTAATTTAGACAGGATATGAAGAAATAATGTTGTGGTTTAAATTAGAAGATTAAAACATTATTGCAAATTTTAGTTGGTCACCTATCTTATAAATGCTTAGATTGTGAAAATGCCCATTCTTCTTGTAGAAATTAATTTTCTACCAGAAATTGGATTACCTAATTTGGGTTCCAAATGCCTCGAATGCCCTGCATTACTGTGGCAGCTCTCTCCCCGGGTACATTTCATTCCCCTCCACCTGTTCCAGTAGAATTGCAAGAGTTATTGCCCCCCCCAACTTCTGAGGTAGAAAGAATAGGAGAAAATGTAAGGAAGCTGCTCTTTGATCTCCCTGTACATCAATTACAGGTAATAAATCCCCCTGCAGTTGGAGCTAAGACAGAATCTCAAAAGCACATGGACTTTTCCTATTAGAAAATATAAACCAAATAGTGACTATTTGTTGTTTAGATTTATTTGGTGAGTAATGTGACTGAAAAAACAACCTAGCATTGAAGGATGTATCATTTTTAATCTCAGCACTTTTAGCTACTGCCAACACCAGATAGAGTATCTTATTGCAATAATTCAAGGATTTCTCTATTAGTTTCTCTAAGCCCTAAAAGCAAATGAAGCTCTTATGATATAAAACACCTTCGTTCTCTATTTTTTTTCTCTCTGCTCTCAAAGCCTAAATGCATTTCAGGGTAGAATTTTAAATGAACTAGATAAATGAAATCCTATCTAACTGTATTAATTTTTGACACTCTTTTTATGATTCTTTAAAAAAGAACACAGAAACGAATTGCGGCTCTGGCTGCTATACGGTCATGATGAATAGCATCCTACAAATAATATTTTTTTCAAACTTTCAAAAGAACAATTTAGATTTTTTAATCTCTTAGGTGGGTTTACAAACACCTTCCATTGATAATGACTAAGGAGACATGAATGAGGTTTCTTAAACAAAGAAAAGCATTCGTATATGAAAGGAAGCAGTTCCTACTTTCGTCTCCTTACTGTACAACCTTTTGTTCCCATCACACGTATCCACCTCGAGCAGTTTTATCTCTGACCTTGAGGGACTCGATAGCTTTATCGAGGCTTCCTTTAAGATCACAGATGACCTTCAGCTGATATCATTGAGCTCTGACCTGCCTCAGTGATCTGCTCACACAAAATACATATGCTGAACAGTGCTGGTGTGTGCAGTAGGGGTAAGTGAATTATTTACAAAAATTTGAGTTGACACCTTTTATCAAATGTGGAAAGATGAAGACAAAACAGCTGCTATTGCTGTCGTAAGCAATCTGCTGGTGATTGAATAAAAGTGTCAAGAAAATGGCTGCTTGATGGCCTTTTGTTCTCCCTCATCCAGCTTGATGTTAGTTTGAGCTGTCAGTTAGGAATCACGGCAGTGTGATTTATCAATAGACTGAGTGACCTTCTATTTTCGCTGGTGATAGAACTAGAAGACAGCGCCCTCTACTGCAGATACACGGCACTTCCTCTCAGCGTGCCAGGGGCCTGAGTGGTTGGTTTGCATTTGCCAAAAGCCACTGGCCCTTATGATAATTATGGCTTTTTAAATGTTGTCCTGTTCTAATCACCTTCACACACTTGCTAAAAATTAGTAAAAACCCAAAAAGGAAACTTCAAGCATATTTCTGTACCTTCCAGCAAACTAATTTAGAAAATTGGTATTTGAGATGAAATGTTTCCTCCTTGTCAATTAAACTGCAGAATAAGGAAACATTATCTTCCATAGCAAACTGAATCTTTAAACGGCGTTTGGAGTATATTGATATGAATAACCCATCGGCATTAACACAAATTATTTTATAGTCTCTACAGAAAGAAGGATTTGGATCTATTTTTCGGCCATAATACTGTGGTCTCTTCAGGAAAAGATATTATTACCAATCAGGGCTTTGTGGATCTTTGAGAGATATGAAGCCATAGTGGACCAGGACCTTACAAATGACATTCCTACTGCCATCCTATAGAATCTCATATAAGGGTTTTTTAAAGTAGGGCTTTCTGATTTAATAGATATTTATTTGACCCAGAACATAAATAGATAAATGTAAATAATGAGAAAAGTTACATTCTTGCTATTATTGAAAAGGAAATATTAAATATATTTAAAAGAATTAAAGTAGCGTTATCTGATTTCTAACAGCACATAATCTTTTAGGGTTCCGATCTGATTTGCTATCATGTAAGGCAAATTGTTGTTCTTTTGAACACTTATATTCTGCCATTTCAAATACATTTATTTTTCTCTAAGGTATTTCATAGGAAGTTTTCATTTAACTTCTCATATTTGTAAATCAGACATGAAAAATTGTTGTATAAGTATTATTGTATTGGCTGTATCACAGGTTTAATTACCTAATGATATTTTTATGGGGCTTTATCTTTCTTTAGTCTTACTTGTAGTTTTCATTGCACTATAGATTAGGGAGGAACAGATCAGAAATATAAAAAAGATGTACTTCCCTAATTCACAAAATCTCCACTGTATTAAATGCCTTTTTCTCCCCTGATTTAACTTGGACAATTAAGCAGCTACTTCGCTGTCACATAAATGCACAGAAGCACCACAGGCAGGTGCGAACTCGGGGTTCAGACCCCGATTCCTTGCCTGAGCTTTGGCTTTTTCTTCGCCCTCCTGATATACATACACACCATGACTTGTTCATAAAAGCTCTGCTGCATAGTTGAATAATATGTAAATTTTATGTTGTAATGAATTAGGTCCTAAGATCTTTAAAGGTCAGACACCTGGTATAATACATCACATTTTTTAATATCAACTACAAAATAACTGTAATAAATTTTTCCAACACCACATCCTCACACACTGTTACCCACAAGGAAGCACCAAAGGAAATGTGTCATTTGTCAAAACATGCAGAAAAACTGGCATGTGTACAAGTCACTTTAAAAGTAATGCTCAGATTAGAAATAGCTTTCCAAATGATATTTTGTGGTTAAACAAAGAAAAACACATTAGCATTGAACTGAAATCATCTCCTAATATGTTAAAGGGGGGAGGTAGAAACAACTAATATTCTAGGATCTATCACAAGATGGTTTTAATTAGTTACAAGATAATGTGTAATTTATAGACAAAGAGCTTTATTTTTTTTTTCAGGGAAAAATTCAACAGGCATGGAAATTCAACTCAGCATGGATGAGTGAGTGCGATGTTATAGAAATTCATAGCTATCTGAGTTATAGAAATTTGATACTTGCTATTAAAATAAAGATATTTATTTTTATAATGCTGTTTGCAATTTCAATTACAAGTCTCTACTATAAGAGCATTCCTATTAGCAAAGAAGGAAAAAAGATTTACCTACAAATAAAACAAACTGTGGGAATTTTTCAAAAATTCAAACCCACATCAATAAGGGTTCTTATTACCATCTCTTACATACCCCTATTCTCTTATAATATATTTGTTAACTTAAGATACAAGTGAAATAGGTGTGTCAGCAGAATGTCCATTTTTAGAATTTTTAGTGTGGATTCATATGGGTCTCTGTTATGTTATTTTAAGGCTATTGAAAGTTTGCCCTTAAAATATACATTGTAAGTGGTTATTTTATACAACTTTTAGTTTGGCAGTGAATCCTCAGATAGGAACTAAAACTGTATTTGAGACATGAATGTATTTATTAGTTCAAATAAGATTTGTGTTTTAAGTCACAACATGCTTAGGGAAAAACTGCGATCACTTAAGCACCAATTTAATTTTCTTCAACATATTCAATATGACTTTGTTAGTCCACACATGTGGCATCAGTCAGTAGTCACAAAGAGAAGTGGGATTATCGTCCTGATCGTTAGGAGGCACCCCACGAGTAAAACAATTGAAGCCAGTGTTAGTACTTGAAAGTTCTGGAAAATGACCAAAATCCCATCCTCTTTAATGCATATACATAAAGTTAGCCAAAATATTCATAACCTTAAAATCAGGCCTAAAATGGTCTTTCTAAGCCAGGAACAATATGTGGGCATGAAATCCTCCTCCAATGAGCAGCTCAACACCTGTATTTTTGCACCCAACAAATCAACTGTAGAGCTCTGTAGAGCTCGTTAGACAAACCAAAGGAACAAGGCGGTGGAGAATGAACTTTCCAGTGCTTTAATTAACTTGTTCAAAATGGCCAAAGGACAAAGCAAAACTTTAAAGAAAGAAAATGCATGATAATCATAGGAAAGAAATTTAAAGCAAATTGACCCAAAAAAGTTTTAGACCATAACGCAGATAGGCATGAAGGTGTAGTCAGAAGCAGGCCATCATCCTCCACTGATAGGATGATTTCTTTACCTTCCTGGGAAATAATTTGGCAGGAGAAATCTGGTAAATAATTTGGCAGTATGACCCATTCATTTTTTCTCATTCAACAAAGGTTTATTGAGTAATTTGTGCCCCCTCTGGGCAGAGGGAGCTCAGCCCACAACACCACCCCCATGAGATGCTGGCCCACTTTTCCTCTTCCTAGCCCAGGGTGCAGTGCTCTCTAAGAGATGGCACACTAGTGCCCTTCATTAGCCTAGGGAGTCAAGAAAAATCAAAGCAAAATATGTTAAAATTTACTCATCATCAAGAAGACATACAAATGGCCAACAGGTGTATAAGGAAAAAAATGTTCAACATCCCTAATCACTAGCCAACAGAGAAGTGCAAATCAAAACCACAGCGAGGATACCAATGCCAATTTCAAGCTCCTGAATGGGGAAGGGGTGAGGAGGGAGCAGGGGAAAGCCCACCAAGTGCTGTGTGCATGTATGTCACTAGCACTATGTGAGACTATAATGCACCAATAGATGTATATAAAAAACCATAGTAACCTATCATCTCCTTCCAGTTAGAATGGCTATTATCAAAAAGTCAAATGATAGTGAGTGCTGGCAAGGATGTGGAGAAAAGAGAACACCTGTACATTGTTAGTGGGAATGTAAATTAATATAGCCAGTATGGGAAATAATATGGAGGTTCCTTAGAAAATTAAAAATAGAGTCCCATGTTCATCGTGACACTGTTCACAATGGCCAAGATATCAACTTAAATATCCATTAATAGATGAATGGATAAAGACAACATGATATATAGACAAAATGGAAAACTATTCAGCCATAAAAAGGAGGAAATGTCACAAATGATGAACCTGGAGGCCATTGTGTAAAATGAAGTAAGCCAGGCTCAGAAAGGCAATGATCTCACTGGTTTGTGGGATCGAAGGGAGCTGATATAGCAGAAGTTGAGAATAGAGTAGTGGTTATCAAAGGCTGGGAAGTATAGGGGTTAGAAGGCGATGGGAGACACTGACAAGTACAAAATTAAAATTAGGTAGGAGAAATAAGTTCTGGTATTTTGCAATGATATTATATTATATATTTCAATCCTACCTAAAAGAGAAGGTTTTTTTTTTTGCGGTACTGGGGATTGAATGCAGGGGAATTCTACTTCCAAGCTACACCCCCAGCCCTATTTTTTTATTCTTTATTTTGAAACAGGATCTCACTAGGTTGCAGAGGGCCTCACTAAGTAGCTGAGGCTGGCCGCAAACCCGGATCCTCCTGTCTCAGCCTCCCAAGCACTGGGATTACAAGCATGTGCCACCATGCCTGGCTAAGAGAGGGTTTTGAATGTTCTCATTGCCAAAATAGGATAAACGTTTGAGGTAATAGATATACTTAATATCTGATTTGATCATTATAAAATGTATACATGTATCAAAACATCACATTGAACTCCATAAACTGTACAATTAGAATATGTTTATTAAAAGCAAAATAAAATTTTAAGACATATATATTATTTAAGATATATATGTATATATATATATATATAAAACTTAAGATATATGTATATATATATTAAGGTCATTCCCCAATTATTTAAAATAGCAATAGTCAGTGAAAAAGCAGGACCGTAATTTGCATTTATAATAATTTTGACACATATGTATAATATGTATATAGAAAAGACAGAAGAGAATTAGACTAATGTGTCAGCAAACAGTTATGGAGCAGGGATCAGCGAACTATGGACCAAGGCACCAAATCTGACCCAGGGCCTGTTTTTGTACATAAAGTTTTATTGTAAAACAGCCGTGTCCATTCATGTGGCTGTTTTTTCATTACAACAGAGTTGAGTAGTTGCACAGAGATTGCATGGCCTTGTAGCTTTAAATAGAAACTTCTGGCCCTTGACAGATAAAGTTTGCAGGTTGATGGTCTATGGATTTGGAGTACAGCTATTTGGGTGGGGGGCTGTTTGTTTTTTGTAGTGCTGGGGATTGACTCCCAGGCCTCACTAGGCAAGCTATGTCCCCAGCCCCTGGATTAAGATGTTTTAATTTCCTCATTGTATCTCTTCATCTTCTCTGAAGATAAAAATATATGTTGGTTAGAGTCAGAAAAAAATAAAACTTTCTTTTTTTCCATTGTTCTGGGAATATACTACAAGATGATGAGTGGTTCGTACCAAATCCAGTTTGGTCCTCAGCCATGGTTAAATAGCTTATAATAAGGGCTATACAATTACTATTCATATCACAAACATTTGTTGTTAGCACTACATTTCAGGCAGTGTTCTAAGTGCCTTAAAACTATAAACTCATCCAATCCTCATAATAGTTCTATGAGACAAGAAGTTTTCTATCCCCTTTCACAGATGAAGAAACTAAAAAGCAAAGGAATTAAATAGTTCACCTAGGTCACATGTTTATACATAGAAGCCAGGATTCAAAACCCAAGTCAGCGAAGCGCTACACTTCTCCTTGTGGCTAATTCTTGTACCACCTTCTTCCAAGGAAAATGTACTCTGTCTATGGTAAAAATTCGTTTGCTAAAGTTCATAGCTAAGGTCCAAAAATGTTTGTAGAGGCTGAGAGGAGTAAGAGATGAGTAGAAGAAGGGAAAAAAGGAAGAGATGTAGGAGGTTGCATTTTCATAGTTCAAAGGGTAGGTCATGAAAAAGTCCGATGTAAGATAAGTCAGGTTCTTCACAGAAAAAGAACCAACAAAAGGTGTGTGTGTGTGTGTGTGTGTGTGTGTGTGTGTGTGTGTGTGTTTACAGAGATTTATTTTAAGGTATCAGCTCACACAGTTGTGTCAAATCTGAATTCTACAGGGCAGGCCAGCAGGATAAAGATACAGGAAAGAGCAATTTGGAGACAGAATTGTTTCTTTTTCAGGGAACCCAGGGCTTTTTCACCGAAAGCCTTCAGCTGATTGGATGAGGCCCAACACATGATGCAGGGTAGGCTTCATTTAACAAATAGACTCATGTGCTGATTGAAATGTCACCTCATCTCTAAAATCCTTCACAACCTATTTGGGGTTTGACCACATATCTGGGTATCATGGCCTAGCCAAGTTTGCAAACAAAAGGAAGCATTATGTGTGGTAATCAAATAAGAAGGGAAGGGAAGGACTAAGGGAGACAGCTGTAATGAGATGTGGATTTAGGAGAGGAGCACTCCTCTTCTCTCAAGATGTTCACAATCCAGTAGGAGAAGCAGACAAGGAGACAGAAATGTTACAGTTGTAGTGGGCTCATGCCGTGGCTCTTCACAGGTGTTTGGACACAGCTGAGTGTAGGCAATCAGCAGGTAGACAGACGACCTGGGGACCTGGCTTAAGGGTTGAGCTTGGAGGCGAGAGGAGGCTTGGTCAAGGGAGATGGGGAGGGGGAATTGGAAAAGGATCCTAATATCTAATCCTTGATTCTGCGCTGCAGGCAAAAGTGGACAGAAGTGTCATTATAAGGCATTTTGCAACCCTTGGCACACCAATCATGTCACTGTGGTGACCAAAAGGCCACCACATCCATTCAGCATCCTGGTGAGGGTTCCAAGACCATACCACTTCTAGACCTTTAGGGGGTCCTGTTCAAGTAGGTGCAGGGAACAGTACTCGTTGCTTCCTGCAGTGGTGGCAGGAAGGATCCAATGAGTGGCAAATAGGAGTCTGAGCCGGGCGTGGTGGCGCACACCTGTGATTCCAATACTCGGGAGGCTGGGACAGGAGGATCCCAGGTATAAGACCAGACTCAGCAACTTAGCAAGACTCTCAGCAACCTAGTGAGGCCCCATTTCAAACAAAAAAACAAAACAAAAATATATATATATATATATATACATTTTTTTAAAAAAAGGGCTGGGGACAAAGCTCAATGGTAGAATGCCCCTGGGTTCAAACTCCAGTATCACAAAAGAAAAAAAAAATAGGAGTCTGAACAACCACCATGAGTGGGACCAGATGGGAGGTAACTGAGCACACGGACTTGTCAGTCATACCTAGAGCAGCTTCAGAATACCTGGCGAGTCCGTGCGTGGTTTATTAGGGATTTAGGGTGGATTCATGCTGGTTGTACCCCATTAGCACACTGGAGAAACTTCGGTGATGTGGTACTGCATGAGGCCTTTTTCTCTGGGCAGAAGCACAGTGTGGAGCAGAGGCAGGTGTCCCAAGAAACCTTTGGCATTTGGGCAACTACACGCAACTCCCTGTGACTTGAACATGGGACATGTGTGGGGTAAAGGTCAAGTGAGAATCACAGCTTCTCCGAGATCCTGGGCCTTTTTAGATTGAGTCTTTTTCAGATTGACTCAGTGAATAACAAGGAATCTCCCATTCACCTCCCTTCTCCCAATACACCCCCGTCCCTTCACCGCAAACGTGTCTTCCTTACAGCACACCCTTTCTCCCAGAGAAAACCTCCATTTCCATTGCCGACCAATGGTGACCAGATTTGTTTGGTAGGATGTCAGCTCCCTCAGGGCAGGGATTTTGTTTTCTGTTGTTCACTGTTTTAACCTTGGTTCTTGACAAAGGGCAGGCAGACAAGCTATATTGCTAAGAAAAAAAATGAAAATAAAATTCAACTCAGGTCTCCTTTTATTTGAGAAATCTATAGCCACTTGTACAATCATAGGGAAGTCCAGGAAGATGTAAAATTGCTTAACACAGTACCTGGCACATGGTTAGTGGTCAGCAAATGCCAGTTGTTATTGTTTATACAAAGAGAAACAAAAGGAACTAAAATTAATTTCCCAAAATACAAAGTGTTAAGGAGTTAGGCACTTAGGGGTCCAATGATGAGGGGTCTCTATGCTATACTGGCATGTTTAAATTTTATCTGAAGGCAAGGTGAAATTTGAGGGGAATTTTAAGCGATATAAGCTGTGCTTTAAGGAGATTTATCACCGGGCATAGTGGCACATGCCTATAATCCTAGTATGTGGAAGGTTGAGACAGGATCAAAGCTTATTCCCATGTTCATAACAGCACAATTCACAGTGGCCAAATCATGGAACCAACCTAGGTGTCCATCAACAGAAGAATGGATTACAAAATTATGGGAAATACAGCAATGGAATTCTACTCAGCAATAAACAAGAACAAAATTATGTCATTTGCAAGAAAATGGAAGAACCTGGGAAGGGGGAAATGGGGAGGCGGGGGCGCACCAAGTGTTGTGTGCATGTATGTCACTGTCAACATGATTTACATTATAATGTGAGGCTATAATGCACCAATAAAAGCACATTATAAAAAATAAAATAAAAATATGTGTATTTTTTAAAAAGAGACTTATTCTGTAACAGTGTGAAGAACAAATTGGAGTGGAATTTTAATAAGTCGGAACAATAGAAAGGAAGTTGCAGATTAGAAAGATATTTGAGGGGTAAAATTGACAGTAGTTAAGCAATTCAAGAGAAAAATTGAGTAAAAGAGACTGCATCATGAGTACTTGGGGCTTACTAGAAAATCTCTTACCAAAATGTTTTTAAATGATTTACCAAGAAAGCTCCTAGAGTCTCCTTTTCTGGATGTCTTTAAGAATAAGTAGGGGCCATCCTTGTTTGGTAGCTGAAGGCTCAGATTTGATCCAAAGTTGGTCCACTCCTTTGATGCCATGATTTCCACACAAACCCAAAACAGCAGACACAACAGTGTATAATAAATAATGCATAGTATTTATAAGGTTTTAATCATAGACACATTTCATTTTTGTATCTTCCTATATTGCTTTTATTTACTTAAGGATTTTTTCCCATTCACTCTAAATGTACTATCATTCTCTACCCATGGTTTTTTCCCAATCATGTTCTCATTATGTCCCATCACTTTATGACAATGACATTGCTGCCTGGTGACTTCATTACTGTAAAGAAACAATATGAGTTTACAGCTGGGAAAAAAAGGTATAATTAAAAGCATAAATTATGGCTGCTGTCGAGACAACAGACATTAACATTGAAACTTAGCACATAGTGCAGAAACAGGTTAGGTTTATGCTACCTGAAATCATTGTGAACCTTGAGTGTTTTCTCTACAAATAATCCACCCAAAAGTTATTTCATCTTTTTAAACAAACTAGATGAATCATCCTACATTTTCTAGGTCTTTTCTTCCCTAATACATGCCACACTAATTAATACCCACACCAACTAAAATATTAAAAATGTTGTGAAATGCATTAAAGGCCACTGAGAGATATCTTGATATACTAGATGGCATTAAAAACACCAAAGGAGTTATGAACATATACACTAACAGGAATCTTTACTCTTGTACAGAGTCCAAGGAAACTTATCCAACATCTAAAATATATGATGGTCCAACTACCATCTACTAAGTAAAGTCATAGCTGTATCAATTCTTTAATTGGGTTTAATTTTAGTCCTGGCAATATTTACCAGGTATATTTCTGCCTGGATTGATGAGTCCCACATATGGAGATCTACAGCAGAGGGCTGTATGCAAATAGAAGGCATTTAGCCACTGTATTTGGGGTATTGCAGTGGAAATCCATGATTGGTTCAAGGGGCTAGAATAGATGAGCTCTAAGATTACCTACCACTTAATGGTTTTCAAATCTATAGAAAACACACACACACATCCTGAAAACACTGATACTCCAAAATAACATCCCCCCAAAAAAGCTTAGATGTTTGCTCTTGTGTGTGTATTTATGTATCTATATCTACATATCTATGACATACCTCTATATACATATATATTACATATATACATATATACAGAATCTTTAGACATATGTATAAACACATTTATCTATGTGACTTTAGTTTCTTATATCTGTATTTAAGTATAACTAGGCTTATAGATATATAAAATAAAATAATGTACATTGATTCAACAATACTCCAGAGCCTTTTTATATACATAACCCTATAGAAAAAATAGTATCAAGAGAATTTTGTACCTAAGAGTGTGAATTCCTGAATGCATTAGTCTTCTCTGCTCTCTGCACCCTAAGAACCACAATAGGACAGTTGCTCTTGTGTGGTTCCAGTATAAAGCAATAGCAGGTCATATATATTTTCAGAAATATTTTTCGCTATTTTTTTATTTGTATATAGTAAACTCTACAACGTATTTTGTAATTATTGAAAATTTTTGCAAACAGAAAACTAAGAGGATTAGTGCTGCAAAATACAAAGAAATATTTTCCTAATGTTGAATAGCAGATTACTTATTCCTATATTTCATTATTTCACCACTAAAGAATCTGCATATGTGATAAACAAGCAGACTCTTTGAAGAGTGATTTGTCATGTTTACCAAAACGGGAGGTCTAATTTCTGTTAAAATATTTTTCAATATTTTTAATGAATTTTAATAAAGGTTTATCAGGTGCTTGTTATGGTGCAGAACTTTTATTAAATTCTGTGATCCATAAAACGTTTTTTTGAATGACACATAGTTTAGTTTTTCATTTAGAGGCTATAAAAGTGTTCACAAAAGTTACGTTGAAAAAAAAGTGATTGAAAGTGCTAAAACACTGTACAGAATATAAAATCCTTTCATAGACTTTTTATGACACATGAAACATGAGTCTTAAAGGTTTAATGTTACTGACTTTTATACAAGGCTTTTTAATTCTTGATTCCAGTTATGGTTCTGCAAATGAACTGTGACATTAAAAGGAATCAGGCTGGAACTGCCTGGGCTCGCTTTCTTAGATGAGCTCTGTCTGGCCATGAGAGGTTTTCCCTGGACCCACCCCACCTACAGCTGATTAACACCCACTTGCTTTCGCCAAACAGAGGAGGAAGCACACCCTACAGAGTCCCTCCTACCTAAATTCAGGATTAATGTTGGGGAGGGCAATACTATTAGCAAATATAAAGTGTGAGGGATTACTATGCCTTCATCCTTGTTTCTTTAATGCTGTGTGCCATTTACTGCTAGAATTGCAATGTTGTCTTGGGAAACTACAGAACCGATATTGCTGTCTGTCCCATTAAAATAATGGGTAGAAATTCACTTTGGCTCTACCTTTGGGAATTTTGAGTTAATATGTTGACCCAAATTCAGCACAGAAGACAAATTATTATTTTTAATGTAAAGTATTGAATTAAACCAAATGAAGTTGTCCTTTTCCTAAAACAGTTGAAACCGTTAGTTTTTTATGGCTCGTGTTGATTTTCCAAAAGTATCTAAAAATTAATATGTTTCAAAAGCCTCAGTGGCTTTAAGAGAAAAATAGAGCAATGTTTGATGAACCGGATCAACCAACATTAGAAGAAAATTTGGGTAATTTAGATTAGACTTCAGAACAATATGCTCAGCTTAAATTACATTGAGTAGTGCCTCAACACTACCCATCATTTTCTATGTATAGACACTGTTCTGGCTGGTTGCTTTCCTAAAAGAATCACACAAAGCCCAGTTTCCCTTTGTTGATACTGTACTATGAAAATCACTTAGGAATGCCAGGTGTAGCAGCACACATCTGTAATCCCAGTACTGATGTACTGGGAGGCTGAGACAGGAGGAGCACAGTTTCAAGAGTAGCCTCAGCAACTTAGCAAGATCCTGTTGCAAAATAAAAAATCAAAAGGGCTTGGGGTGGAGCTCGGAGGTAGAATGCCCTTGAGTTCAATCCCCAATACTGAAAATAATAATAATAATAAAATAAAATAAATCACTTAGGAAAGAGTTTGAGTTTACAGAAGAAAATAAAAAAGGTTGGTGGTTGAATACAGATATGCCATATAAACTCTAAACAGCAATATCAGTTCCACAGTTCACCAAAACATTATAATTATAGCAGTAAATGGTGTACTACATTAAGGAAATAATGATTAAGGAATAGTAATCCTTCCCACTTCACATGTGCTGGTAGTAATCTATGTGTTCTCCTCAACATTAATCATCAGTGTTAAACTCCGAAAGGCTGAAATAAAATATTTGTGCCATATATAATATTCAAGTTCATCTGTTTGTTTTAATAAAGAACCCCTTTCTTATTTCAAAACTATTTTTTGTGGTATGGGGGATTGAACCCAGGGGCATTCTACCTCTGAGCTACACCCCCAGCCCTATTTTTTATTCTTTATTTTGAAACAGGGTCTCACTAAGTCACGGAGGGCCTTACTAAGTAGCTGAGGCTGGCCGCGAACCCGGATCCTCTGGTCTCAGCCTCCCAAGTACTAGGATTACAAGCGTGCACCACCACGCCCGGCTTTCAAAACTATATTAATATGAGCCGGGCATATCCTAGTACTTGCGCGGCCAGCCTCAGCGCGCATGTGCGCGCACGATCGATCGATGGATAGATCAATCAGTCTATCTCTCTCTCTCTCTCTCTCTCTGTCCCTCTCTCTCTCTACCTAGTGAGGCCCTCCACAACTTCATGAGACCCGGTTTCAAAAATAAAGCATTAAAAAATAGGGCCGGGGACGTAGCGTGGAGGTAGAACGCCCCTGCGTTCAATTCCCGGTACCGCAAAAAAAAAAAAAACTATATTAATATGAAAAGAGCTAGCCACTAGATTTATAAAAATTAGTCATAATATAATATCCTGCATGTAACCCAAAAATGATAAAATTTAGTAAAAATGTTTACTTCTTTGTAATCTTTGAGTTCCTAATATGAAGCATGTGATTCTAATTTAGCAAAAGTTATAAAATAATTTCTTTATGCACCTTAGCACTAGATATTTTAAACTAAAAGCTCACAAATTTTACAATACTTTTAGTGTACTTCAGAAATTATTGAAAGACATATTTTTGATACATTACTGTATAGTACATTAAAGACTTATATTTTCATTAACTTACATGATTTTATGTATTATCCATTTGTAGCTTAGTTTATTATATGCACTGTCTGTGAGATATTAAAACTGCACTTCAGCTAGAATATTGTGTTAAGACTATTCATTAAGACAGATTTGCTGTTCTCTTATGTGTTCTAAATTAATAAACTTTTACTAAATTGCCAAATGATTTCTATACTTTTTGATCTTTGAATATTACTTCCCTGTCTATTACCCAAGAGATGAACAATACAAAATTCAAAATACTTAGTCCACTAAAGCCAAGAGCTAACAAGCAAAAATCCTTCCTGACACTAAGGAAATCCTGAGAAGGCTGTCCAGAGGGAGAGAAGATTCTGAGGTCTGTGGATAGAAATCTAAGCAAGCCAGGGTGGTGGGAGAGAGCCATTGCACGTTAGAGCAATATGAAAGACATTTTTAGAACCTTCAAACATTACTAATTTAGCAAAGAGAAGGAGTAAACTAAGGAATTGAAAAAAATCTAACTTTATGGAAAACAAATTGCTTCTAAACAGATGATATTTTCTAAAAATCATATTTTGCCGGATGTGGTGGCACACACTTATAATCCCAGTACTTGGGAAGCTGAGACAGGAGGATCGCAGGTTCGCGGCCAGCCTCAACTACTTAGTGAGGCCCTCCGCAACTTGGTGAGACCCTGTTTAAAATAAAGAATAAAAAATAGGACTGGGGGTGTAGCTTGGAGGTAGAATGCCCCTAGATTCCATCCCCAGAACCGAAAATAAATAAATAAATAAATATATTTTAATCTTTCAATAGTCATTACACATTTTTCTTTTTTTAGGGTGTGTGCATGTGTGTGAGTGTGTGTGTGTGTGTGTGTGTGTGTGTGTGTGTGTGTGTGTATGTTAATGGGGATTGTACCCAGGGGCACTCTACCTCTGAGCTACACCCCCAGCCCTATTTTTTTTTTAATTTTGAAATAGAGTCTTGCTAATTTGCTGAGTGCCTTGCTAAGTTGCTAAGGCTGGCCTTGAACCTGTGATCCTCCTTTCTCAGCCTCCCAAATATTGATATTCTAGGCGTGCTCCACCAAGTCCAGCTAGAATAACTTTATATGTCTACTGCTTGCTCTGTTATGGAGCTTTAATACTAGGAGTAGGATGATTCTCAGAAGACTTGTGCTCCTTCCAGCTGGAGGCAGTGGGGCCACGTGAGCTTTCCACCCTGCCCCCCATCAGCGGCCACGGCTTGGGTGGGAGAGCCACAAAACAGAAGAACCCTGGTGTCTTGTGTTACTGCAAGGAGCAGATCTACTCAGAGGAGTCACCTAAACTGCTTTGGAATTTGTACATGGAAGAAATAACTCTTGTGGTGTGAAATCACTGCTATTTCAGGATTTCTTTGTTACTACAACAAACTGGGCTTATCTTGACAGTATGCTGTTGTCAGAGCTGGATCATTCAGTATCTCACTTCCCCCTCTATAACTACTGATCTGAGCTTCACTAATAAGCTGTTATGCTAACACTAAGGCCACTGGAGCAGGCTGCTCATTGTTATACCTGCTTTCAGACTTCTGCTGTCCCCCCGCTGCCTTACACATCAACCCCCCAAATGCCAGCTAGGTCATCCTTCTACAGCTCAAAACTGCCTGGTTATTCACCTGCTTGAAAACATTCCACAGTCTACCTTTCACTCTCATTTCTTCCCACACCTCTTAGGGTGCTCACCCAGGAAAATTCATCCTCCTTCCTTGAACACCCCAAACTGTTCTTGCCTCTTTGCATAGTGTCTACTGCTACCTCTGACTTGATGGCCCGCCTCTCCTTCCCTTCCTTGGCTTGGCACACTGCTCCGCCGAAGCACTTCCTGTCACCATCCTGGTAGAGTGAATCACGCCTTCTGCTCATGCTCTGCAGACCTCTGTGCTGTAATAACAGTAATAACTAATATTTATTGAGGACTTAATTTTGTAGGGCACTTAAGCACTTTCTTTTTTTGTGTGTGTGGTACTGGGGATTGAACCCAGGGGCATTCTACCTCTGAGCTACACCCTCAGTCCTATTTTTTATTCTTTATTTTAAAACAGGGTCTCCCTAAGTTGCGGAGGGCCTCACTAAGTAGCTGAGGCCGGCCGTGAACCCGGATCGTCCTGTCTCAGCCTCCCAAGTACTGGGATTACAAGTGTGTGCCACCACGCCCGGCTAGCACTACTTTCTAAATAGATGATTCATGCCGGGCGTGGTGGCGCACGCTTGTAATCCCAGTACTTGGGAGACTGAGACAGGAGGATCTGGGTTCGCGGCCGGCCTCAGCTACTTAGTGAGGTCCTCCGCAACTTAGTGAGACCCTGTTTCAAAATAAAAGAATAAAAAATAGGGCTGGGGGTGTAGCTCGGAGGTAGAATGCCCCTGGGTTCAATCCCCAGTACCGCAAAAAAGAAAAAAGAAAGAAAGAATAAAAAATAGGTCTGGGGGTGTAGCTCAGAATAGAATGCCCCTGGGTTCAATCCCCAGTACCAATAAATAAATAAATAAATAAATAAATAAATAAATGGCTCCATTTAATTCTCACGAAAAAAAGCCTAGGGGTGGCTACTATTATGATGCCCATTTTATAAATGAGGAAACCCAGGCTCGGGCTGAGTGAGCAAAGCAGGTTTCCTTCCACACAGCTCGTAGGTAATAGAACCAGCACAGGAGCTTATCACAGTGGGACAGCTGGAGTCCAGATCTGTGTGTTCAACCATCATGCTTCTTGATCCCAGATCAGTTCAAAAGTCCTGGATCTAAGCCTGGTGCAATGGCACAAGCCTATAATCTCAGTACTTGGGAGGCTAAGACAGGAAGATTCAAGTTTGAGGCCAGCCTCAACAACTTAGTGAGAACCAGTTTCAAAATTTAAAAAATGGTTGGGGGGTGTACACATTCAGAGGTAGAGTACCCCTGAGTTCAATCCCCAATACAAAAAATAAAATAAAATAAAGTAAAATTCCTGGGTCCAGCACACTGCCTTGCCCCTAGCCTCTTTTCTTCTCTTTTCTCCTGTACACCAGTAACCCAGCCATATTAGGCGCACACATGCTTAGCATGTTATTCCCTCATCCTGGAAGGCCCTTCCTCATTTTATTTATCCAGTTCATTTTTTCTTGTGCTTCATATGTCAGTCCCAGAATTCCCTTTTTTCAGTCCCTCACTTTGAACGAATGACTCCCTCACAGCTTCCCGCACACGTTTCTGTCCTAGCATAAACTGTCATGCACCCTAACCATTGGTGAATTTTTCTCTCTCATCACCAAAGAGCCACTTTAGAGCCAACATTACTCTTAGTCTCTATTCCTATCACCTACTAAAGTGTTTAATATATAGCAAGTGATCAACTAATGTGTTTGAGTGAATGAATGAATGATGTAGAGTTTATTGTTCACATTTTATCATTACTAAAAAGTTGGTCTTCCAAATTGTTAACTTCTTATTTTTGAATGAAGGACAGTTTTGTCCCTTCTTAACAACTTCCTAATGAGAAATTCAATTTGTAAGTTATATGATTCCATTCAATATTACATTTCTTAGTTCATTATTTATTTCACTCATGTATGAATGAGCAGATATATATTACAGAAAATCAAAGCCCCAAAGTAAAAATTAAAATGACATTTTCTCCCAACCTTTTTTATTTCAAAACTTAAGCTTAAAATATAATATTTCCAATCTTATCATTTCTATTATAGTTTCCTAAAGTGCTTAATGGTCACCTGAGAAAACAAGAATAATAATGATTAAAAAGTATTGAGCTCATTATATGTGGCAATCTCTGTTTTCATGTCTTACATTAAGTAGTTTATGTATTCTTCACAACAACTCCATGAAATTGATATTATTATTATTCCCATTGTACAGATGAAGAAACTGAGGAACTTTGAAATTAAGTAACTGCTATGGTTTGTATTTAAGATGTCCCCCAGAGCAGGGTGTGGTGGGGCATGCCTGTAAGCCCAGTATGTGGGAGGCTGAGACAGGAGGATAGCAGTTTCAAGGCCAGCCTCAACAACATAGTAAAGGCCCTGTTTCAAACAATAAAAAAAGGACTGGGGGACTAGCTCAGAGGTAGAATGTCCCTGGGTTCAATCCCCAGTACTCATGCATGGAGGCAGTCATGTGTGGAGATGAGGCAGGGGTAGAGAGGATGGATCCCTCTCTACACACACGGCGTGGCTGTGTACAGTGTGTGTGTGTGTTGGTGGTAGTCCCAGCTGCAGCATCAGTTCTTTGACTTTTGCTCTCTGCTCCCTGCCATTATGCCCTGAGGACCTGTAGCCCTGGCTCCTCTTTGGAAGCCCCAAAGCAGACCTCTGAAATCTCCAGATCCATAGCAAATAAACTTCTTCTTCCTCTAAGTTTTGCATGCCGGGTGTCTGGGTCACAGCAGTGTGAATGCTCACTGAAACAGTAACTCACTTAGGGGCACACAGCTAGGGCAAGCAGGGTACAAAACTGCTTTCAAACTCAAAGTCATTTAAGAGAATTTTAAAGGAAGATGATGTTGTTCATGTTGGTGCCTATACTTCCAATAAATAAAACTAATAAAACTAATATAAATGTGAAAAATGGAAGTAGCCCGTATTTAGCCTACGAGAGAATTATGGGACATAAGAGTTTCTCACATATTGCACTAGATCCTAATTGCACATCCTTAGAATGCCTTACTGAAGTGTTGTTCCCTCAACAAATTACCCCCTCCTCCAGCATGTGTGTGAAAAGACAGATTTGTAATGAGATTCCTATTTTACTCCTGCCCCAATATTCATATATCTGATGCCCTTCAGCTCGCAAGAATTAAAACCTCAAAATTAACTTTATTATTTATTGATCGCTTAAAATTAGAATGATTTGCTGATCACACATTATATACACATACTGCTTCTAATCCTGTCTTCAAAGACCTTATAATCTAGCAGAGGAAATCAATAACTAGAACACAAGACAGAAAAAGGTGCACGCCACAAAAGAGATACAGATAATAGCTAAGAGGGACCAGAAGAGGAAGGCAGTATCCCTACTTTGTGAAACAAGTAGTTTGAGTTAGAACTTAAAGTAGGAGGAGAATTTCAACAAGTAATGATAAAGGAAGTATGAATGTGGCCAAGGACCAAAGGGTGCAGGTTAGACACTTGGTAGAGCCAGGGAATAGATGGGCTGGTAAATGGAGTGTGTGAGAGCGAGGATTGGCAAGCAAGAGGAGAGGTTCTTGGAGACCCTTTACACAGGGGCTTGAAGAGCAAGCTAAGACGTTAAATGGAATTCTTAGGGAATTGGGAAGCCAATAAAGGTTTCAGTAAGACTTTTTGGCAAAAAATAAAAGGGAGAAGAGAGAAACCAGAGACTAGAAATCATGGTACTCTTTCAATACATCAAATTGATAAATAATGACTTAAAGAGAATGGGGGGACAAATTCAGAAGACAGTATAGAGATAGAAGCTCCAGGACTTATAACAAATTATGTGTTATGAGAGAACTCTCAAGGTTTCAATTCTTGTTCGTCCTGGGACTATTGATGGCCTCATCCAAAATAGAAAACACAACAGCAGAATAAAATGCAAAATGAGGGATGACTTTGACATCTGAACATGTCACATTCTGGGGGGCAAGGACTGTCGAGTGGAGAGGTTAATGTCAGGACCGGATTTCAGAAGAGAGTCCATGCTGGAAATATGCATTTTTAAATCACTCAGAAACTCAGAAAGAGGGACCAGATTGAAACCACAAGATTCGAACAGATGTCCAGTCAAGAAAAGTGGTTGGTAGATGTGGATGTTAACAGAGTGGTAACAAATCCCTCAGAAAAAGCACAAGCAAGGAGAATAGGAACCCTCTGAAAAACAACTGAGTTATGGAAAACAAGTAAATAGAAAGTTTACACAAGAGTGTCAAATTTTACAAAATCATCGGGGAGAATTACAACAAAGACCATAATGAAATGAGGTACAGACCAGATAGAATTCAAGGACTAAACATAACCTGGGACCACTCTGTGTAAGCCAGGCCATGTGATCACCTTTAATATAAAAGGAAAAGTAAGTTACAAGAGATTTTCAACTCAACAAAACAGAGGTCCCCAGCTCATGTCCCTGAAAGAAGACAAAGTCATGAAACAGGGAAAATCTACATAAAGACTAAGAAGTTAAGCCAGGCGTGGTGGCGCATGCTTGCAATCCCAGTACTTTGGGAGGCAGAGACCGGAGGATCAGGGTTCGCAGCCAGCCTCAGCTCTCTCTCTCTCTCTCTCTCTCTCTCTCTCTCTCTCTCTC
>PVJS01001595.1:0-95067 GCA_004027185.1 Glis glis
TGTTACAGAGATAAGAGCAAATAGCACATGAGGACCCCCCACAGTCTTACAGAGGTAAGAGCAAACAGCACACAAGCGCCCCCCACAGTGTTACAGAGGTAAGAGCAAACAGCACATCAGCGCTCCCGCAGTCTTACAGAGGTAAGAGCAATCAGCACATGAGCGACTCCCACAGTCAGAGGAAAGGGCAGCAGTGGAGCCTGATTCAGGAAGAGGACTCTGTTCTGCCTTAACCTAGGTGAGGACAGCCTGGCCGAGCTTCAGCCCCCTGGAGTTCAGGAAGGGGACGCAAACCCTCCCTGCAATGTCCCCACGTCCCTGCACACGCTGTGAGGACTCATGACTCCACAGATGCATGTCTAAATGACTACAGCGCTTCCGAATCACTGGGTGCTGTAGCAGGCCCAGGCTGGGAGCTGCCCACAGAAGACATAAGCTCCTGCAGGCGCATGACTGCTCGTCTCACTTCCGCTTCAGCGGGCCATTCCTCGCTCTCAGCGGGGATCTAGACCGAATATGGGGCTCCATCAGACTCCTCAGGAATTCTGGGGATCAGCCCGGATGCTGCCAGCCTGTTAGGATGACGCTTGGGGAGCCGAGGGCTTTGGGCTCAGTCATCTTGGTGTTGCCTGAGAGACCTGAGTGGCCACTGCATGGGACTGGTGCCCGCAGGAATGGCTCCCAGCAGCGATGCTTCGAGCCCGGGATGGAGCCCGCAGCCAGAGCAGGCTGGGCATAACCTACAGAATGAAGTCATGCACCGGCCTGTGCCCGGGGAATTCTGCACACGGCGGAAGATCGTCACGGCGATAAAGAGCTAAAGCGATTCCCCATCTCAGCTCTTTTGGCCTTGCAGCCTTGCAATGAATTGACAGAATGCGGCGCTCACACAGCAGCGAGCTCGGGGCAAGGCGAGGGAGCTGGCGAGGCAACTTCCTCTGCACCAGGAAGCGGAGGGACATGTCACAACCGGCCCGGAGCCAGGCCATCCTGGTTACTGGGAATCACATGAAAAGCAAGACGAGGAGACCAGACCCAGGTCCTCCGGGCCGGGGCCATGCTGACAGAAAGGCGGCCCCCAACCAGGTGTGGGTGAGACCAGAGGACGGAGGCTGCAGGACAGATGGGTGACAGAGGGCCGGGTGCAGCGGCATCCTTATCATGACAAGGAGGGAGGGACAGAAAAGCACATGCTCAGCACATGTCCCGGTGGGACTGCGCACGAGATCATTCCCACAGCCCCTGCATCTTTTCTAGAAATGCACTTGTTTTTCATTTTAAAGTTCTTTCTTAAGGAAGGTAAAGAAATACTAGAAAATCAGAAAGGAAGCCTGGAACGTAGACGCGGTGTCAGGTTGCAGAGTCGCATCCTGTCAGGGAATGGCCGCGCTGGACCAAACGCGGAGCAGGCCTTTTTGAGCAGATAAGGATTAGGCACAAAGGAAGGCTGGCAGTGAGGGCAGCGGCTGCTGATGAGAGCACAAATAGCACAATGTGCCCGCTTCAGAGAGGATTTCTGGTCACCCAGCAGGCCCTGCGCCGCCCTGCCATCCACCCTGGCCACCGGAAGGACCTCATCCCCTCTGATGTGCAGGGAGCCCTTGGCACAGCAGTGCTGGAGGACATGGAGGGACAGCGTGGATGTGCACGCTCTCGGCCATGCAAGAGGACAGAGGGAGAGCTCAGGAAAGGCTCAAAGGGGCACTGAGGATTTTTAAGGAGCACACTCATAAAGATGGGTGTAGCTGGGCATGGTGGTGCATGCCTATAATCTCAGTACTTGGGAGGCTGAGACAGGAGGATTGCAGGTTTGAGGCTAGCCTCAGCTACTTAGTGAGACCCTATTTCAAAATAAACAGTAAAAAGGGTTGGGGGTGTAGCCTAGAGGTAGAATGCCCGAGGGATCAATACCCAGTACCAAAATCAAAAAAGATGGGTGGTTTATTTTTTTCATAAGCACATCCTGAATTTCTCAGCTGCGGTCTGCGCACCTCCTTCTGTCTGAGACACCTTCTGCACGGCTGTGATTACCAGACAGTGCGGAGGTGCTTTCCACAGCATCGCTGCGCTCCCGGCCTGCCGCTGGCTGCGAGCTCTCTTAGCAGTTCTTTATGTCCACAAGCGCCCCAAAGAGCAGCCGGGCCCACACCCTCCCGGCTTTCAGGGAGGTGGGCTCCAGAAGCACAGAGACAATGGAAACTTATCTACAGCTGGACGCGAGGGAGGCTCAAGGAGCCGGGAGCAGGCCAGAGCTATGGCAAAACTTGGAGGTTTTCAAGATTTTCAGGTTTCGATGGTTCCCAAAATCTCAGTCCTGGAACCAGTTCAAAATAGACACCTAATAGCCATTTAATGAAAAAATGGTCTTGTAAACTATTTAAAACAGTATAGGTTAGGTCCTGATTTCAACCTCCTTAAAGATCTTACACAGAACTATACATCTGTTATCCCTGGGCTGAATTCCACACATGATAAACATCCGGAACACCACTGCCCAAAACCAAACAAAATAAACGAGCTGCCCTAGAAAGCACAGAACCCGTGTGCCTGGCCCCGGGAGGAACACGTGACAGGTCACTGTAAGTGCCCACCTTAACCCACAGGGGTCTCAACAACTGGCAACAGAGTTCCACACCCTGGCAGAGCGGGGACACCTCTGACTGCACTAGAGGCACAAACACTGCCACCCCCCACAAGGAGAGGCAGAGAGGAGACAGGAGAGACAGGAGGGGCAGGGCTCTCTGGAGCGCCCTCGGAGCCCTGCTGTGCCAGGCTCAGGAGCTCAGACCTCACGCAGGGTGCAAAAGAGCAGCGAGTTCTTGAGGGGCGAGGAGGGAGAGTGGCAAGATGAGTGTGGAAAGAATGGCCAGGGTGGGCTCTCTCCAGGGAGAAGCCAGCAACCTCACCAAGCCAAAGATGTGCTGAGGAGAAGAACCGCATGACAAAAGTGACTCTGCCCAGCCCCGGAGCGTGGTCATTTCACCTCTGCAGATGATTCCAGCGTGGCGAAGCGGAGAAATGATATTGCATGCCACAGACCTCAGAGGACTCCCTAGTGTGCCACCGAGCTATGGCCGGGCGCTGGCAGCACGACTTCTGGTTACTTGACCGCTCTGACCTTCAGCACCCAGTCCATGGAGGTGAGAATAAGGCCTACCTCTGAAGATAACTGTGATAACTGTGGGAACGTGGCATATGGAGGGCTGGACAAATCTGCCTTTATTCTTGGCTAATCCTCCAGTAGAGGGCAGGTTCAAAGCAAGGAGGAGGGCACTTGCTTGGAGCGGTGGGACATGGGGAGGGACCTCGGGCCTAGCAGAGCAGAGTCGCTGGCAGAGTGGCCGGCATAGAGGCCCTCGCCCACCTGGGGGCAAGGTGGGGCTGGCCGGCATGAACGGGGTCATCTGGAAGTCTCAATTATGAGGACAATGAGCTCCTTGAAGAAAAGGTATGTGTTACCTACTTTAGCAAAGAAATCAGTGGCCAAATTTTAAAAAGATAATAATAATAATAATAATAATAATAATAATTGTAGCACTTCGAGGAAAGTTATAGAAAATTTGGCCATATGCAAAGAAAACAAATTCACTCTCTGATGCCGGTAAAATCAAAGAAGAATTAATTAGATAATTATTCAAATTATCAAAACTGGCAAAGCAATGGGAGAAACATCTAATTTGCCATAGATTCCCTGAGCCAGTGTTGAAAATGGGGAGAAAAAGGGAGAGAAAAGCGGTCTGGCTTTAGCTTCCCCCATCATTCTAGGCACGTGCTTTCTTATCTCACGTCGCTTCCATGACAGTCACGACAGGGTCAGTCAATGGCATTGTTTAGCTCAGGCAGAAACTGAGGCTCAGGGTGGGCCAGACATGAATCGGGGTCTCTCTGACGTCCCCGTGCAGTCGCTTTCCCTCCGCCTCACACTGTAATCCCTGGTGGACCCGTTCTTTCCACCACCAGTGCTCATGTGGCATGGCAGGCAGCCCTGGCTGGAGTTTCATCCTTATGATGATGCCCGTTTCTCAGACACCATCACTGACAGCACCCTGGAGGGATTAAATCCCAACCTGACTCAGGAAGCAGCGAAAGGCCGCCGCTGCTTGAGCACACCCAGCCTGAGCACTCCCGGTCCCTGCAACTTGGCTTCTAAACACCAGTTTTCAATAGAGGAGCCAATCGCAGGGTTGGGGCACCCGAGTCTTTTACCATCTGCAAGACAGCCCATGACAGCTGATGAGGGTGGCAGCCCACCAGCATTATTTCTCTGTGTTGCCAGTGAATATAGGGGGAACCCAGAGCTGAGTGAAACTTCTTTTACCTTCCCTTTTTTGAGAGAAAAAGGGTGAGGGCAGGGAATTGAGTTATTTACTTATTTATTTATATATTTATTTATTTATGTATGTACTAGGGATTGAACCCAGGGCCTCACACATGATCGGCAAGAGCTCTACCACTTAGCTATCCCCAGCCCTTTTTATTTTTGAGACAGTGTCTGCTAAGTTGACCTCAAGCCTGCCACCCTCCTGCCTTGGTATATGCCACCACACCCAACTCTGAGCTTGCTATCTGAACAATGCTGAGCCTCCTGAAACGACCAACCAAGGCTGCTTCTCTTCGCGAGTTATACCTCACCTTCCAGGCACTCTAGAGTCTGGCAGGCACAGGATTCCCCTCTTTTGCCAATGTGGTACCAGCCCTTGGCAAGCGTTTGATGGATAACACATGCGCAATATATAGTTGCTGCATAGTGAGTAGAAGCCACAAGCACAGCACGCTCTAGACGCACCCCCTTCCCTTACCTCAAGCCAGAGTCTAAAGCCTAGATCACTATCTCTCAGCCTCCTAAGGATAATATTCTTTAAGGAGAAGTCTATAAGTCAAATGTCTGATTTGATTTATAAACTCAGATCCTTGAGTCAATCATTGCCTTGGAAAAAGGGGTTTAAACTGTCCAACACATCTGAGTAATGAAAAGACTAAAGACCTATAGTTTTCTTCTTTGTTCTTCTAAAAGAATAGGTACCAGGGACTTAGGTTGGGCGTGAAGTCTGTGAAGCCACACCCTCTCCCTTCCAGGTTAGAATGACTGAAATTGAGAGATGATAGAAATTGATCCCGGTGCCCATCAGCTCTGCACAGATGTGGCTCCTTTTTTATTTCCGACTTTTTTTTTGTTCTACCTCCGAGCTACACCCCCAGCCCTATTTTTATTTTTTATTTTGAAACATGGTCACACTAAGTTGCTGAGGGTCTCCCTGAGTTGCTGAGACTGGCCTTGAACCTGTGATCCTATTGCCTCAGCCTTCCAAGTACTGGGATTACAGGCGTGTGCCACCATACCCAGCTCTGGATCCTCTTTTTAAGGAGGGTAACAAATCAATCACGTGAGCCTGATACTTGTTCAGGGTGATGGAAGCCAAGTGAGCATTAACATCTAGACACACACGCGGAACGCTTACGCTGCGTTTAAGGCACTAAAATCCGCCATTTCCCTTCATTTCTCAATAATCTTAAGCAATTATGATCTCAAGAGAAAGAAAGGTCATTAGGATTTGAGGGCGGGCCAAATTAAACATTAATTTTTATTTTAAAATGTATCGTTACTATGGCACTAATTATGCATTTGCCTATTTTTCAATGAATATCTAGTGAAGGACTATAAAAGACCAAATAGTTAAGTGCTTAGAATGAGCAGGAAAATGTGAGCACGTCCTGTTGACAATGAGCACAGTATGAATGGGGAGACCATGGCAACAACAAATAGCAACAAAACCACCAGCTAATTACTATACTGGAGCAGAACACCGTAGAGGGAAAAGTCCATGTTTTTCTTCTCTAACACACATAGCTCAAATCACTGAAGAATGCGAGGTGGCTTGGGCATACGCCTCAGGATAATGCGGTGATTCTACCTTGAAGAGGCCTCTCCCCCGCCAGTGTTATTAGATGTTTAGCCCTGAAGCACACACGGCTCGAAGGAGAGCACACAGCCGTGAGGGAGGTGGATCTGTGCTCAGAACTGGCGGCACTCCAGACTGGCTTACAGCAAGTCACTGACCCCCACAACTCTCAATTTCCTCCCAGTTATTATGTGGGGACAGTGTCATCTATTCTGCTGACTCGGCATGATGGATTACACCTGTGAAACATTCCACATGCCGTGGCCATTGCCAACATTGCCTCAGTGGTGACAGTGACATGGTTAAACTGAAATGCGATGAGAGGATTGTCAAGAAAACAGAGCGACTAACTGTGGCGCCAGTAACCTCAGTGTTTGATCATTAAGTCGTAACGTTTTAGAGGCGATGTGCTCTTAGGAAGCCACTGCTCACCTTCCCTGTCACCCAACACAGGGAACTGGTGTCCACAAAGTACAAGGTCAAGAGCAGGCAGCTGTGAGAGGCAGGGCAGAGCTGCGAACCATTGCAACAGATAGCAGGAGCACTGAGGACTTGTTAAATGTCTCCAATCCCTCAAGAGCAAGGGCAAATGTTCATTCCACTCCAAAGATCCTTGCTAGCACCCACCATCTCTCACTCATTCTCCAAGAAAGATGATCAAATATTTGAGAGGGAAGCCAGATGTGAACAACCAGCACTGAGAAAGCAGAAAGCTGCCCGGACCAGCAGTTCACCCCATGAGCACCAGTTACAACCATGCCATTTCCATTGTATTATTACACAGTGTACACTTCAGCCTTTCACCAGACTGAGTCTTTTCCCACAAACAGAAACACACAAGAAAATCCCATAATAAATCCTTGACAAAATGAAACTCAAAATCATGGACATACCAAATGGCTTGCTCTTACTACGCCACTCCCCACAGAAGGAGCAGGTTAATCACCTGCTGCATTTCCCCAAGGATATGAAAGGCACCAGAATGGACATGGGCTCGCTGCTGTGCTCCGGACATTGCTCAACTCTGTCATAATGTAAGACTGCGCTGGCTTAGTAACTCTTCACATCTTACATAAAAAAGACCAAGAAGATAGGAATAACTGTATCCTTCAGAGCAGAAATTTACAAATTTATATAAAACATACATGCACATGTGCACATATATGTATATGCGTGAATATATAGAACATGAATAAAAATTATTCAAGAAAAATCTTAATCATTTTAACTCCAAAACATCTTCAAGTAGATATGAAACCCATTTATTTTTATATGAACTGCATTATCTAGTTTACCCTTCAAGTATTTCCATTTTTATGCTGGAACTATACAAAAGCACACTGCAGATGATGTGTCTGTCTGTGTAGAAAAACCTAAAAGGATCGTAAACGCCCTCCTGAAATTAAGACTGGATTATAGCAAGGTTGCAGGATACAAGGTTATACACAAAAGCCAATCACTTTCCAATATACCAGCAATGAACAGTGAAATTTGAAACTAAAAACCTGACCCAATGCCACTTACATTAGTACCACCAAAAATAACATATTAGGTATAATCTAACAAAATATATACAAGAACTATATGGGGAAAACACAAAACTCTGATGAAAGAAATCAAAGAGGAACTAAATAAAGAGCTATCCCATGCTCATGGATAGGAAAAAATGTTGTCAAGATATTGGTTCTCCCCAACTTGGTCTATGGATTCAATACAATCCCAATAAAAATCCCAGCAAATTATTTTGTATATATCAACAAACTGTGTCTAAAGAGTATATAACAAGGCAAAAGCCACAGGGGGGGGAAAAAGCACAGTATTGGAGGAGAATAAAATGGGAAGATTGAAACTACTCCATGTCAAGACTACTATAAAGCTACAGTAATCAAGACAGTGTGGTAAGTAAGAAAATAGACACATAAATCAATGGAAGAGAATAGATCCCAGAAATAGACCTGCATAAATATAGTCAACTGAACTTCAACGAAGAGTTCATATAAAGCAGCAAAGATTCTTCTGGAACAACTGGACATCCACATGCAGAAAAATCAATCTAGACACAGATCTTACACCTTTTGCAAAAATCAACACAAAATGGATCAGTCTAAAATATAAAATGCAAAACTATAAAATCCCTAAAGATTTTATCCCTAAAGATATCATAAAAGAAACTCTAGAAGGCTTTAGGTTTGGCAAGGATTTTTTTAAGATACAACACCAAAGGTATGATCCATGAGAAAATTGATAAGCTAGACTTCATTAAAATTACATTTTTCTGCCCTGTGAAAGACACTCATGATCATGAAAAGACAAGCCATAGACTGGGGAAAATATCTGCAAAACAATACACAATGAAGGACTGTCATCCAAAATATACAAAGACATCTTAGACTCGACAATAAAAAAGCAATCTGATTAAAAACGGGCCAAAGACCTTAAAAGACACCTTGTTAAAGACATACAGGTGGAAAATACGCATATGAGATGGTGTCTCATCTCACATGTGAGCAGTAAAATACCAATTAAAGCAAGGAGATACCATGGCACACCGATGACAGTGGTCTAACTCCAGAACACTGACAACATCAAATACTGGTCAGGACGTGGAACATGTGCACTTCTCGTTCATTCCCAGTGGGAGTGCAGACTACTGCAGCTGCTCTGGAAGACACTTTGGCAGCTTCTCACAAAGCTAAACATTCTCCTACCATACAATCCAGCAATCACGCTCCTTGGCATGTACTCAAATGAGTTGAAAACTTGCAACTCACAAAAAAAACCTGCATGTGGCCTCTTTACAGCAGCTTTGTTCATATCTGCCAAAACTTGGAAGCAACCAAGATGTCGTTCAATAGGTGAATAGATAAACTGTGGTACGTTCAAACAGTGGAGTATTATTCAACGCCAAAAAAGAAAGGCACCTCGAGCCATGGGAAGACATGGAGGAAACTTAAAGTGCAGATTGCTAAGAGAACAAAGCCAACGTGGAAAGGCTGCGTACTGTATGATTCCAACTACGTGACACTGTGGAACAGGCAAAACAGTGTTGCCAGGGATGGGTAGGCAGAACGCAGAGGACTTTAGGGAACCCCTCGGTGGGATGTTGTAATGGGGATCCACATCAGCATGCATTTGTCAATACTCATAGAATGTACAACACCAAGAGTGCCCTTAATGAGACCCCTGGACTCTGGGTGATGATGATATGCCAGTGTAGCTTCAGCACCGGGGACACAGGGACCATTCTGTGGGGGATGTTGATGGCAAGGGAGACTGTACAAGTGGATGGGAGGGGATGGATGGGTCTCTCTGCACCTTCTTTTCAATTTCTGTGACCCTAAAACTGCTCTGAAAAATAGCCTATTAAAAAAAAAAACACTGTGTATGTATGACCCCAAATTGTAAAACAGTCGAACAGGGCTTAGTAAAACATCTGCATGTTTGTCTTATTGTTGACTCAAATATTTTATCATTTCCCTTCCAGCGCCCTGGCTCAGAAAGTTACTACAGATGTTGATGAGCCTCCTGTTGGGCCCCGAGGACCAGATCCTGGCCTTCAAGAGTGAGCCTCGTTGTACAGCCAAATGCCTCCCTCTGCCAAGACGCTACCACACCCACGGTGTTTGTTTTTTACAGGTTGTTTCAAAGTATTTAGTACAAAATAACCAAAAATATAGGCAATAATTACTCAATGTCAATTACTATGCATCCTATTAGGTATGTAAATGTCTGTTTTTGTTTTGTTTTGTTTTGTTTTGTTTGTCATACCGGAAACTGAACCCAGGAGCATTCTACCTATTTAATTTTTTATTTTTGAAACAGGGTCTCACTAAATTGCTGAGGCTGGCCACAAACCAAGTACTGGGATTACAAACATACACCACCATGCCTGGCTCCATAGGAAATGTTCTGATTCTATGCAGAATGGTGTTTAAACACATCTAACCACTATTGGGTATCCTCCACCCACTCAGAACAGACACGGCCATGAAGATCCAGTTCCTGCCTCTGGGTGCCAGTCCCAACTCTGTACATGAACGAAATCCACACAGCACAGTGTGAACCCTGCAAACGAAGGCTCCAGTAGTCTAAACCTGGAACAGAGACTGTGCACTGGTGGCCCAGGTGTGGAATCTAGCCCACAGCTGTGTTTTCTTTGGTCTGCTCCATATTCTAGAAATTTTTGAGTAAATATTCTAAAATTGAGACTCTAGGCTTCTAATTCCTTTCCAGACTTAAAAATGGACTGGAGGAGTGTAGCCCAGTGGTAGAGCTACTTGCCTGGCATGCACAAGGACCTGGGTTCAATCCCCAGCACTGAAAAAAAATATAAAAGCCAGGCCCTGCTGACCTCCTTTCACAGGGATGCAGGCTCCCTCGCAAAGGGCTGCTTGTACTTAAATCTCTGCCTGACCCCAGCAGACCTCAGGGACTCCAGTTTAGATCATCAATTTGCAGTGTGTTAGTTGAACTTGAGCCATTGAAGTTTGCACTCCAATAGGTTCTAGTATGTATTTGTTGGAATGTTCTAGGGTCACATTCCAGGGCTCTAAAGCCCTCTCTAAAGTATTTATATTCTGGTCTTTCTGTTAGTCATGCTTACACATTTTCTTTTTAATTAGCCATTTCTGTTAAATATCACATGACAACATATCATTTAAGAATGAGCTGCAAGGGGCTGCGGTATAGCTCAACAACAAAGCACTTGCCTAGCATGCGCGAGGCCCTGGGTTCGAACCCCAATACCACACACGCAGACATAAAGACCTAGCGGCTGGCATAAAGTTTTCTATTCTACATCATTCTTTATTTTCTCTGATCTGTCTTCCCCTGAAATCTCTGATGTAATGATTCATCTTTCCTGAGCATTTTTCAATCACAGTTTTCAAGTTAATTAGCATAATAACGCCACCTGGGGAAGGACCAGGATGACTTGGTGATGGGGTACCAGTACCACAGTCCCCCTGCTTCCACATGGCTGCCCAGTGGCGGGGCTCCACCTCAAATCTCCTGCAACCAGACAGCTCCATTTAGCCTGGGTGAGTCCAGCCAGCCATGCCCAGTTGAGCCTGGGACAGATTTTGGCCCCCCCTCCTCCTCCATCTTGTGGAGTGAGCTAAAGTTCGCTCTCACCTCAGCCTAGTGCCTTTACTTCCCTCAGAATTCTCGATCTCCATTGGGCTTCATTTCCCCTTAATTCTCACATCATCTTTCACGATTATTGGGTAACCCATCCTGGCATTACTGCATTTGATGGAATATATTTTTAATTCTTTCCTACCTATCCCTGCCTCTTTTTTTTTCCCTTTGAATAGATATTCTAAAATTGAGACTGTTGGCTTCTAAAATGATCACAAACGGAACTCTAGTTTTCTCATTTCCAGCCCTCTTAACTAAGTAGATATGTTAACTAATTTAAAATGTTTCCCCATCATTCTGAAGAGCTGAAAAAATAAGTTTCAACAGGGCCACTTCCAATCATTCATGGTGAATGGATACAAATGACGGAAGGAAGAATGAATTTATATTACAATAGAAGACAGAGCGCTCTCCAGCAAGGCAGGGGCTGCGCTGATGGCACTGCATGTCCTCCCTCCTCATTTCCAACCCTATTTTCCACCTGGATTCTTTCAGGATTTATTCTCAGACTTTTCATGACCCATCTGAGATTTTGATTCCTTGTTAATTCTCTTACTCATCTTATCATCTGGCTTTGACTTTTATGGCATAGATTCTGGGGATATCTGAATATTTGCCCATGAGGTGAAAGCATTATACATGATATAATGTTCTAGGCTCACTGAAGTCATTTATAAAAGCGCTCAGCAGATTTTCCCCTTAGGTCTTCCCACCTGCTTGCCGGCTTCCCCTCCTTCCTTCCCTCTCTCCCTCTTTCCCTCTCTCCCTCTTTCCCTCTCTCCCTCCATCCTTCCCCTTTCTTTCCTTCCATCCTTCCCCTTCTTTCTTTCCTTCCTTCTTTCCTTCCTTCTTTCCTTCCTTCCTTCCTTCCTTCCATCCTTCCTCCCTTCCTTCCTTCCTTCCTCCCTTCCTTCCATTATCCAATATATGTCTACAAAGTACTATGCACCAGCTTCAAAGCTGATTTAAAGAACCTTTCCATCCAAAGGATATCCATTTCCTGCATATAGCAAATGCTCAAAACGCGCCTCTAACTGGTATCAAGGTGATTCCTCCTGACCACTCCCGCCTCTTCGTCTCCTAGGGCTGAGTGTCCCTGGACAGAGGTTGTGGCCCCAGCCCACCTCCTGGCACTCACATTCCCTGCTCACCACCGTGTAAAGGCTGCTCCCACATTCACTCTATTAGATTTCAGCAGCTCAGAGAAATCCCACCCTTTTTTTTTCACTTTTTCAAACCAAAAATCATGTCTTGTCCTATAAAGTACCTTCCTTTTAGTTCAGGACTATCATGAAATCTGCCTGCTCTACTTTACCCTTCCGCCCACAAGGACCGTCAGGCAGCCTGGGCTCTTCCTACACCAGTGGCCTTGAACTGACAGATACTTCTAGTACTTTTTTGTAATCAGACAAATATCTATCATCTGGCTCTAATGATAATACTATTCCAATCAAACTTATCTCAAATCTTAAAACCAGCGGTCACTCAATAAAATCGAGTAGCCAGCCCTTTTTGTACCAGGAAGGGAAAATTTTACCAAAATAAAAATTATACTTCCTGCCTCTTCCAATGTTTATTTTGGTTTCCAAATTGTTTCTCTTAATTTTCCTTTTTCCACATATCAGAAATTATTTCATTCTTCCTCAGCTTTTACTTACTTTCTTTTCTTTTACTATTATCCATCCTTGACCTTTAAAAGAATCTCTAGGCCGGGCGTGGTGGCGCACGCTTGTAAACCCAGTACTTTGGGAGGCGGAGACAGGAGGATCCCGGTTCGCGGCCAGCCTCAGCTCTCGCTCTCTCTCTCTCTCTCTCTCTACTTAGTGAGGCCCTCCGCAACTTCGTGAGACCCGGTTTCAAAATAAAGCATAAAAAAAAAAGGGCCAGGGGCGTAGCGTGGAGGTAGAACGCCCGTGTTCAATCCCTGGTACGGCAAAAAAAAAAAGAATCTCTATTATTTAATTATAGATTTTATATAGATTAATTTATATTTAAATCAAGTTTAACTAATTGAAATTAATCCATACTTATTGTATCTGTGCCTGGTTCCCTTCTCTTTCTGCACTATTTTGGAAGAGCGAATACACTGACCTTTGTCCTCACTGTCCATGGGATGGCCAACTGTCACCTTGTTCTCCTTTCCACATTTCCCCCAAAGAGCAGCTCTAAGTGTCCAACAAAGTCCCTCACCTTATCCTTGTCATTTCAGTTCTGCACAAAGTGTTTCAAATGAGCCCACATGTGTTCGTCAGACTCCCACTTATTTTTTAATGTTCCTAAATTCTTTGGTTTCTAAGTACTTTTTGGCATATACCTAACTGGTCTTTTCTTATTCACACTGAAGCTCCCTTTTCTTACAAAGGCATGTCTTGTATTCCTCATAAATATCTGCTTCGCATGACACACACGTCAACACTCATGGTTCCCACAGAAGGCGAGGTCTCGCAGGGTTTAAGTCCACACCCTCCTTCTCTGTGATGGTCCTAGTATCGCTCCCCCACAATATGTCTCGTTCTCTCAACTCGCAATACTCCGGTTGGTACGCCATGACACCATGTGTTCATATCTATTTATATGTACGTATTTATTTATTCATTCATTCATTATTTTTGTGGTACTGGGGATTGAACCCAGGGGCATTTGACTCTCAAGCTATGCCCTTGGCCCTATTTTTATTTTTTATTTTGAAATAGGGCCTCACTAAGTTACCATGTGCGGCCTCGAACCTGTGATCCTCCTGTCTCAGCCCCCCAAGCACTGGGTTTACAGATGTGCACTGCCACATCCACCATGACATCATTTAAACAACTCATGCTTCCACACGGGTCATAGGTCCATTGCGTGTGCAAACTATGTAACAGGGATTTTGATGTAGTCCTCCCCCTCCTGCATTGTGCTAGATACTTTTCTTCTTGAGGGCCACACAGGTTACAGGAGGAAACCAAAATATGCCAAATTCTTACCCTGCGTGTCTTTTCTTGCAGGGCCAAATGTCCCGGCATCAAGAACCGGCCACCCACAAGTGTTTCACATGATTGCCTCTGACGGTCTCCCCCACCAAGACTTGAGATTTTTAACTTTGATCCTGTTGTTCATCTTTCCAACAGGACCCACCTCACACCGCCCTCTTCCTTCCCAACTATTTGCACGACTCTTCGATGACTCGCCCTTTGCTAACATGGAAAAGGTGACTGGCTGCCCCCCCACCGCACGGAGACCCCAGTCGTCTTTCCCAGGTCTCACCTCCACCTGCCAGGCTCCTCCAGCAACATCTGCCTTGTGTCCGCTTTTGCTTCTGCACATTCTCATATTTGCACATAATTCTTTGATTCTCTCTTTCTTGTCTTCCTCTTCTTTATTAATACTCTTCATTTCTATTGACAGTTTCCCCCTTTGGTTTGGGGCTCATTTTTATTCCTAAATCTATTACTAAGTGGTGAGAATCAACAGGTCTGAAGAACCCCATGTTTTTATAAATTAGTTTGTAAGAGAACTGACGCACCATGTGTGAACGTGTTCAGTGAACCAACGGGAGGCAACCGACCATCCTTCCATCGCGCCAGGCTTGCCACACCCATGGTGCCCAGTACATCCTGATTTCAGACACAACAAAAATGCCCACTTGGTGCCCACCACACAGGAGCAGCCAATCACAGATTCCCTACAAATGTCAAAAGTGAAATGCCTCTAGGAGTTCCCTCAAAACCCTAAAATAAAAGTCGCATTCCAAACTTCATAATTCTCATGGCTACATCACAAAGTCGCCATTATGCTATTGAGAAGGAAAACAGTTATGTGCTTGTATTGTGAGGGAAAGTATCCTAAGAATGAATTGTATAGAATCTTCAAGTTCTTGCTCACGACGTGAGTTTGCTTTGGCTTAGCGGTGATACATGGCACGGTCTCTCTGTATCACACCTCTGTGGACAGAGAACAATCCTGTTCCCGCCTCACCAAAGTCAAATTTGGGGTGTTGGGTTTTGAAAGACAGTTGCATCTAAAAACTCCTCTTTGTGATTATTCCAGTAAGCCTCTCTTGTCTTAGTAATCATATTGATACTGCACAAACATAAACGTGTAGGCAAATTTTCTTTCCTTGTTCAGACCTGCAGCCTTTTTTGGTATTCTATGTTTCAATAATTCATTTCACAAGATAGATCCAAAACCTGGCCAAAGGTTTTTTTCTCTCATTCTCCATGCATACGTGTTCAATATACTTAATTATCTATTTCAATTGTCATATTACACTTTGCTCCAGGAGGAAGCCAGTTCTTTTGAATAGTGTTTCTTCCCTCCCCAATGATGTGTCCCACTTTTTTTTAGCCATTTGGATGTAATAACAGCCCCGCCACTCTCAACTTTCTCAGCGAACAGAACATTCTTTGGCCGGGGACCTCAACAGCATCTTTGACACCACCAGTTGGCTTCTGGAGCCACCAAACATGTGAGGTCCCCTCCCCATGTCCTCCTCTTGGGAGAACAGCTGTAAGAAGCAACATTGTTTTGTGATGACAAGACTTCAGCAAGGGGAGCCCCTGTCTCCTACAGCTGGAGTTATGGTTTCCCAAAACAAAACGTGAGAAACAGAAATCCTAGGCATTTTATGTCCCCCTTGAAGCACACTTGATTGACATTGTTTCAAAGTAGTTTACTAAATTAGCTCATCCTTTAGCCCCTTGAGAACAACCAGAGGAAAAGCCAGGCATACGGAGGGCCCCAAACCCCAGGTCCCCCCAATGCTGCCGTGAGGGAGAAGAGGGAGGGATTGCTGCTGTGATTGGAGACAGCAGGAACCTAGATTTCTACCATGGGAGTTCACGTAGACAATCTTATTTAAAACAAGTCTGTAAATCAAGTAGTCAATATGTGGGTAGCTTGGCAACTTGGCAAACCACGGTGTTCTTGATCAGCCTGAAGTGCTCCCTACAAAACCTCAGTGTTCTGGAACAAATAGTTACTCTCAGCCAAGGAATTTTGACAAAGTAAGGGACTCTTCTTCCTCATCTGTCAGGAACGCCATTTCCCCTCTCACACGTTAGTGGACTTCTTCCATCCATCCATCCGATTTGCCCTGCACACGGTCAGCGAATAAGCTCGGAGATGCTTTCTGCAAAAGCCTCCAGCACCTCTCTCTTCTCCCATCCCCGGCCACCTCCCTGCTCAGATCTCCATCCACTCACGCCTGAAATACAAAAGCCCTGCACTGACCCTCCTGCCCGCAGTCCCGGGCTGGCCATGCAGTCTGTGTGCCACCGCCCAGCTGGTCTTACTTAAAAATGATTCTCGCTGTCACAGGTCACCAGTGAGTCTGGGTTTCGAGTGCACAAAACTTCTACAATGTGACCCACCTCCTCCTGCCACCGCTTTCCTACCATGCTGGAGAAATGGAATGACATGAATGACAATATTATAATCTTGGTGCCTGACAGACTTGAGCTTGGAAACTCTCTGGGAAAATCTCTGAGCTGCTGCTTTCTCATCAGTAAAGTGGGAAGAAGCCTCCGGCCTCGCCCTGCCATCGCGCAGCCCGTGCTAACACATGCAGAGCGCCAGCAGTGAACGGGTCGCAGCTCTGGACCATGTCACCTTCCCACACGTGTCCTGCACTCCCAGCTACTCACTGTGTCCCAGTGCCATCTCCTTCCTGTTGGGCTGTCCCCAGCGCAACTGCCCCTGTGCAAACCATCCTGTTCTTACCTCCAACACAAAGCCTTCGGATTAGCAATGGCAAAGGGTTTCATCTCATGTGACAATTCCCACCAGTCAAGGGTGGCTGCCGGGAGCTCTGAATTGGGAGGCTTGGGACAGAATGCTCTGACATGCCTGTGGGTCCCCCACCCCGACCCCGGGCACCACTTCTCCAAGCACAAGGTCTAACCCATCACATGGGAGTCATGATGCATGGAGATTTCTGGAGTAACTGTGGGTCCACCTCTACCTCCAGCACGATTCCCAAGCCCAGGGTTTACACCATGGCAGGGGGATCATGACACATGGGGGCCTCTGAGTAACTGTGGTCCACCCCTGCCCTTGGGCACAGTTCCAAGCTCAGGGTCTGCACCATGATGTGTGGATCATGGTGCATGGGGACCTCTGAGTAACTGTGGGTCTTCCCCTGCCCTTGGGCACAGCTCCAAGCTCAGTCTGCACCGTGACTTGGGAGTCACCTGTATGGCAGTGTCTGCCAATAGCAAGACACATTATAACTACTGATTTTCCTGTCTGTCCATGGGGCGCCTGTGTCGGCTTTCAGGGACCATGGGCTCTTTGTCTAAGTGCTCACAAGCCTTCTAACCAAAACATCCATCCGGAAACATGATCATCCATGCTAGCTTCAGATGACAGCAATTTCTGCATTCAGTCTTGTTCTCTTGGTGGTCAGGACACGGCCTATCGCCCAGCCCTGCACCCCTTCAAATTTCAAACCTGAAGACAAGGACAGTGGTCCTGTCTTGTCTAGGTGCCCTGGAGGGTCCTGGGACACCACTCACCTCCAGGCACAGAGACTCAAGTTAGTGTTAAGTAGCTTCTTTTTCTCTCTTAACCTCGCTGTAATTCGGTGCCCATTTAACCATGTTTCATCTATTGTTTTCCATTTGAAAGACTCTCTTCCCAGAGAAGGCGGAGGCTAAATGGTAATTGCAAGATGCTCTCCATTTTCAAACAATAATATATGTCCAGATAAGAGAATCCATGGAATCAGAGACTTCACCCATCCTGGCCCTCAAGGGAGTGGCTATGATGGCTCTCGCTCAGTCGCTCAGTCCTTCCTCCCCATCAACACTTGCAGGAAACATAGTTAGAAATGTGCATCAACCCGTGTCTTGGTGGCCAGGCTCTGAGCTGTGAGTCTGTACTACCACTGTATTTGTGTACTTTAACAACTGCATAAATAATAAATTCACCATGACTTCTACCTTTAAAAAATTAGAAATTTCAAAGAAAAAGAGATTGGAGAAAATAAAGGATGATGTAGACCAGCAGACTTTATGTCAACAGCTAGTTTTTACATCATACATTTGTTTTTTGGTGTTTATAAGAAATGGTTCATTAGCCCCAAATGAAACATGCTAACATGCATATGTAGATGAGAATGTGTTCTGACCCGAGCCTTGCTGCAGACTCATCAAGAACTATCAGGAGAACTAGCTGCACAGGGAAGGCTGGGGGCATCTGGCACTACACAGCACACAAATGCACACCCACACAACGCTCTCACATACACACCTGCATACACGTGACCTGTGCATATAGACCTGCACCCACGTGTGCACTGTGTACACATGCACACATTCCCTACACATACACACAAAAACACAGGGCACACATGTGCACACACATGCCCCTTAAAACGCTCATGCACACGCACACACGCACACGTGCACACACCGACACGTGCACACAGAAGCTCCCTCAGGCTGCCTGCCATCTGTGAGCCTGCCTGGGAGACACCACGCGTGTGCCCACCATCCTGAGCCAGGCTCCGGCTGAGTGGGACGGCCTCAGACAGCAGTGCTGGGTAGCATTGTGTGTGACCTTTCATGGCCCCACGGGCTCCAATTACACATGGGCAGGATGGGGCGAGGTGGCGAAGGCTCCTCCCAGCCCAGACAACAGTGTCCTGTGGTCATGATGACCTCTGGCCAACAGCTTTCAGCAAAGGGTCTGTCAACCGGAGGGGACGAGCCTCCAGCCTGCAGGCCACATCTGCCCAGGAGTGCTTCCCGCGTGCTTAGGAAGCATCTTTTAGGCAGAGAACAGAGTTGTAGAAAGTCTTTCTCAGTGAATCTCCAATCCCACTCTCCTGTAAGTGCCAGGACCTTCCCAAGCCTGGGAGAGGAAGGTATGGAGGGGCCTGAAGACCCTGGTCTCTGCAAAAAGCCCAGTTGGCAGAGCAGCTTCCACGCTCACCCCCGAGCCTGTCCCTCAGCTGCGGCGGCCTAGGTGGACACACAACTCCAGACTTCGACCCCAGTGCAGCCTGCTCCCACCTGGTCAAGATACCAGAAAGAGGCTGCTGGGCTCCAGCCTCTGTCCCCCTGGAGGATCTTTCTTAGTGTCTCTGAATTAAACATCTGTCACAAGTAAAGCTAACATGGGAAGAAAGCCAATGTTCTGGAATTCGGGAACCCATAAGCCACAACAAGTATGTCTCTAAGATCTAACTAGGACAACCCCTGCAGCTTCCAAATTATACTTGCTGATTACAGGGCTAGAGGCATAAATTCAAAATCAACAAGCATAATTCAGGAGCTCAGGTATAAGGCCTTGAGACATCAACATGATATCCCACTATCTGTCTCTGCTTCCAGAAGGAATAGAAAAATCTACATCTTTCATGCCATCTTCTTACCCAATTTTTGTGTAAGAAGTGTGGGAGGTGGCACATGGTTAATGAACACAAATTTCCTAACAGAGACACAGCCTGATTTTGCTATGATCTGATTCAGTAGGCAGAGGTCAAAAGAAAAAATTCCCCATGGCCGCTTTTTTTTTTTCTGGAAAAGGCTTTTTAATGATCAGAAACACAGCTCTATCTTCCTCCTTACAGAGAGGGTTTCCTAGTGTCTTCTTGACAATGGGACAAGATAGTGCGTGCGGAGGGAGACGGCCATTCCCTGAACATCCGGAAAGAAAAGATGGCGCCCGGCTACGCCTAATACTTTCTTCTTATTTCTTCTCCAAGTGAATGGAGCAGTGGCGGCTACCAGCCACCATGCTGTGACTGGGAAGGTGACGACATGGTGCCCGTCCTCAAGGAAATGGCCAGGCCCGCATAGTCCATTACAAGGAGACAGCCCTTTCTAGGAGCATGTACGCACGCACGTATGGCAGCAGCACAGCTGTGGCCCTCTGTCTGTCTGGGCTGCACTTTCGGGAAAGAGCACCTCTGTGTGGCACTGGGATGTGTTCGTGTTTGAAATCTAAGAACACACATCCATTTTCTAACATGAGTTATTTTCAAAATTAAAGAACAGGGCAGGAGCCAGAGTTACTGTGATTTAGAAATGTTGAAGTCAATAGGCACAGATTTTGACAAGAAAACATGTGCCCTGGAAACAGGGATGTGCGATGGGAAGGGCCAGGAAAAGCGCCCCCTGGTGCCCACAGGTCTGAGGTGCTCTGTCGCCCCGTGGGCATGCTCACTAGGACAGCCCCTGAACAGGGTCCCAGCCGGCTTGCCTTGTACCTGACTCAGGAGGAACACAGAAACACTTCCTGGGCATTCGTCCTCTGCTGTGGAAATATGACTAATACTACTGGGTTGAATGTCCTTATCCAAAATGCTTGGGACCTCAGTGTTTTGGATTCCAGGATTTTTTCAGGCTTTGGAATATGCCCATATACATAAGGGATATCCTGGTAGGACCCAAGTCTGAAAACAAAAATTCATTTTTGTGTCATATGTGCCTTACACACATAACCTGAAGGGAATTCTATTCAATAGATTAAATAATTTTGTGCATAAAATAAAGTTCCATGGTATTCAATTTCCCACTCATGGCATCAGGTCGGACCTCAAAAAGTTTCAGATTTGGGAGCATTTCGGATTTTGGATTTCTAGATTAAGAATGTTCAACCTGTACTAATATGGAAGCACACTGGAGCTGAGCTCCGGTGATGGTTAATTTCATGTGTCAACTCGCCTGGGCCATGGGCACCCAGACATCGGGTTGATATTATTCCTGGTGTGTCTGAGGTTGCTTCCTGGTGAGGTGAACATTTGACCTGGTGGACTGAGTAAAGCAGAGAGGCCCTCAGGGTGGGAGGGAAAGTGAATTCCCTCTCTTAAGGACTGAGCAGGACGGCAAGCCTCCCCACCCCCAGCACTCCTGGCTCCCAGGCCTTCAGACTCAGCCTGGAACCTACACCCTGTGCTCTCCCGGTCTCTAGCTTGCAGAGCAGACTGTGGGACTCCTTCCCCAGAGTCGCGCGAGTTCATAGTCACGTGACAACGTTCTTTATAGATCCCCTGCTGGGCCTGTTTCTCCAGGAACCCCAACTCTTCAAGATCCCCTCTCCAAGTCTGTCTAGACCCTCTGTGATGGGGACCCCCTTTGACTCTTGCCCTGGGCTCTCACAGCACAAGGGTGAGGAGGCTGACACCCACATCCTGGCATGAGGGACGATCTGGGAGGCTCAGAAGGAAGGGGAGGCCAGCACAGGGGAATGACCAGGGGCGGGAGGTTGAGAATGAGGACGATGCTGCCTCAAAGGTGCTGACCACGCCTGCAGGGGAGGAGGAGCCAGTGAGACCGCAGTCACCGGCCACAGGAGAGAAACTGGGTCACAGAACCCAGATCAGGCAGGCAACTGTCTGGTTCACCTACCAAGGGCACCTAGCTCCCCACGGCTCCCAGGGAGGCCAGGACTGCAGAGGAGAGCAGAGGCAAAGGCAGAAGGGACTCTGCCAGGGAGGGTCCGCACCAGTGGTCAGGCAAGGGTACATGTGGAGCTTTGAAGGTGGGGTCCTGCTCAGGGAGGAGGTGGGGAGATGGGGAAGTCCAGAGAGGAGGTGGTGGGGATGGGAGGGGCAGAGATGGATCGTTCCAGGAACTCCATCCTGGGAAGAGAAGCAGGCAATCCCCAGGAAATGAGGCTGAGGGGCAAGACGGGAAGGCCGGCCATGGTCAGCTGGGCTGGGACCCGTGTGGGGACAGGAGAACCTCCAAACTCCCACATTGACAAATTCCCAGTATGGTGGCTCCCAGGGCACTGGGGGCAGCTGGGGCTGCACCCAAATCCCAGTTAGGACCAGGGGCGTCGAGACGGGCACTTTTCCTATTTCTAGCTACAGCTTGAAGCCAAGCTCTGTGGGCCCGCTGGCCTCTCCACACTGCAGGGAAGCCACTTCCCCAAGCCACATGGCAGAGCATTTCCTACTGTCCCCCACGCTCCTTGATGCCTGCCCTCCATGGCGAGAGGGTGAGGCAGACCTTGTTTCTGGGCAGAAGTCCACTTGGCATTCTGCAATGTGACTTCAAAGCCGTTCTTCGAAACGAGTTTGGAAACAAGACAAAACTCCAGAAAATTCAGGAGTGGCATTTGGAAAAATGAAGGCTGAGGGCGGAGAAAGGGGAGCCGAGGTGCTGTTTGTCTTGAATCTTTCTTTCCTCCGAGGCCACCCACCTAGGAGAGCAGGAGAGCATGGGGCAGGCGGGATGGGTGCCAAGGCTGCAGAGTGCAGGAGTGGGCGACAGACGTGGAGATGGCTTGTTTTCCTACTTCAGATCTGGGGGTTGGGGGACACCCTCGTTTGTTTCTTTTTGGCCTTTCAACAATAGTAACAGAATTCCTGCAGGCTCCTGTGACATCTCAGCAGAAAGCCAGACAGCACGTGGTCCCCGCCCCAGAGCCCAAGGCCAGCCACATCGGATATCTCCTCATGCAGCTGTGAATCTAAATATTCCCCAACTCCATGTCTACAACACTTCCAGTCCTATTAATACCTTATCTTTGTGAAGTTCCCCATTTCCTCTCCAAACAAGAAAGCCCCACCAGAGCCAGGGCTTGGTTTTTCCACTGGAACATGGAACAAAAATGAAGCCAGTTTGCATCTGGGTTCTTATTGTGTTCGTTGAACTCTTCTCTGGGGGTCAGATGGCCGGACATCATGAACGGCCACTTGGGCAGAAAGCTGGTACTGCTACGAAACCCAGAAGGAAACCCATCCAGCGTCACAGGCCAGGACGGCCTTGCCTGGGAACGGCTGGCTGCGGCTCAAGGACAGGAGGTTGAAAATCAAACACACTTCCGCATCAGGGCGCTTCCGAGCTACTTACAGCAGGAAGCAGGTATAGAACCCTACACAGATGTTCCCAAGAGAAAAGTTTCCTTTAGGGAACTAACATAGTCGCTGAGACCCTGCACGCCAGAGGCAGACACCCGTGTCCACTGGGAGAAGCCAGGGCTCAAGATGCCCATGTGCAGCCTTGAACTGGGATGACACTCGGGACGCATGTGTGAGAAAGTGTCCTGTTGGCACTTTTACTAAGAACGAATGGTTCAAGAGATAGGCAGAATTTTATCTCTTGCACCCCATATCTAAGGATTATCTAACACAAGTTAGAGCGGCCGACAGACCTGTCCTCGCTTCAGTGCCAAGGTTTTTGTGCAACTTGTGTATTTCCTTTGGGCAGACAAAAATGAGAAATCACAAAAATGCGAGTGGCGTTTAAAAGGAAATAATGAGCATGAATGCGCTTTGCCGATCTGAAGCGCCACAGATTGGCTCGCCATACTCCTCTCTCCGTGGATTTGCCCAGAGCCCTGGACAGGTTGTTGAACAACCTGAGCATGGGGGTCACCTGTAGATGGAGGTGGGGGCCTGACCCACTGCTGCGGGGAGGGAGGACTGCGGGCCCGCATGCTCATAGTGAGCACTGGAGCAGAGAGAGTGATGGCTTCCATTCCGGCTCCCTGGATTCCCGCTGGCGCCGGACTCCTGAGTTGGACTGACTGGGGAGGAGTTCTGATCTCAGAGAACAAGGATCCAAATGGCCTCATCCTAGCCTGGAAGTGAAGGGCTGAAGCGATTAACTCCCTGAGCCAGGCCGGGTGCCCAGAGCTACCCAGGCCAAGAAAAGGCCCTCACCAAGACCCAGGCCTACTGCATCCTCTGTGCCCCACTGCCTTAGGATCTGTGTCACCTTTCCCAGGGCCAGGCTCCTGGACACCCCCAACCCTGCTTTCCTTGTCCGCCTTCCATGAAGCTGCCGCAGGTCTCATGCGCATTCATTTTAGTCTGCTGTCAGTCTTCACCAGAGATGACTCATTATAGAGTCCAAATTAGTCGTTGCAGTTTAATTGCTTATGGAATTAGATTTCACGTCATGTCAGATGTTAGATCGTAAGTTATGTGTATCTGTGTCCTGATCCACGTCTAAAATTGCATGGAGAACATCCACAGCCATCTTCAGGGGCTAACACTAACATCTGCGTGGAAATCCAAGAGGGCCAGGGCCTGGGATAGACATGGCGCCGCCCGCTGCTACTCAGGCCAACTCCCAGCAGCCACCGCTTCTCCCTCCACTGGCCACGGGAAAGCTCCTTCTCCCGGGTGGACAAGACCCCAGATGCAGGGCGCTTGTCCTTCTCGGGCTCCACATCCTCCAGGAAGACAAGCAGGCTGTTCTAAGGCCCGGGGAAGTAATAAAAGAAGTCCCATCTCAAAAGGAGGTGTGTTAAGTGAAGGGGCTGGCTCCACCGGAGTCAGAGCTGGGCACAAACACAGCGCAACAATTTGGCTCCTTCTGAAGGCAATTTGGTGTTCTCTGAACAGAAGAGTTCTGTTTCACGGTCAGTAATTTTCATGTACTGACATATAGGTTAGTTTTTTTTTTTTTCTCTTTTAAAGCCTGGCTGAAGGTTTTTTTTTTTTCTTTTTGGTCCTGCAGTATGTGTGATACACTTGCCCCACATGCACGCACGAGCTAAGGACCTCCAATGGCGCGGCCTTGGGAATTTGAATTTCCAGGCTTCCTGGAGGGAACACAGTCCGTGTGGCTCGAGCTTCATCATCAAAGTGTCATTGCACTGTTTAAAGTTTACGTCCAAGGCATCATTTCTTTTCTGATTTACCCCCATCAGTTCATCTAATAACCAACAACATGTTTGCATTACGCTCCAGTTTCCCTTAAAAGGCAACCTACCCTGACTCCGGCTTCCCCAGCCCTCCGCATCCTCACTCCCCTCTTCCCTCTGGACTCTAGCTTCACCCCCAGACCCTCCACGGAGCAGCTGGCTCGCCTGGGGGAAGCCACCCATGCAGTGTCAAGCCCCCGCAGCAGCCACTCCTGGAGCTGTGCCCCTGTCTCCCTGTTGCTTTCCACCAGACCAGACGTTCCACCCCGTTGCTGTTTTCTCGGGTTTTTTTTCTTTTTTCTGGATTGGTTCGGTTTTTGGCATCACCTTCAAGTTCATCCTGCCAGTGACCTTGGCCATGTTGCGATTCTCCTTGGCTGGGGTGGTCAGAGCACATGGAAGGGAGTCATCAGGCAAGGGCAGAAGCTGAGGGTAACCGAGTGTCCCCAGGAGCAGGTCTCCATGCATTTGAACAAGCACAGAGGGAGGAGGGAGGAGGGAGGAGGGAGGAGGCTGTGCTCACCTGGAGCATGTGCAGGGAGGCAGAAACACCCTGCTAGCCTTCACCTCTAGACAAGGGCCAACCTGTGTCTCACCTGTCCATGAATCTGAGGAATACCTCCTCCCCGGGTTTACACCAGACCTCTGCCCAAGGCCTCCTGCTTTAGCCACAGAGACCTCACGGAAACCTTTACATTTTAAGCCAAATTCATCCACACCTTTGATGTTATCTTTTCATTCCTTCAGCACCAAAGGACTTGCTTTTTCCCTCTGAGGCTCAGTGGAAATGGGCGGAGAGCTTTAGTCATAGAGTCCCCCTACAATGGGCTGCCCAGGCAACTTACCATCCGCATCAGGACATCCCCGGGAGCGCAGGGCACGCGCTAGGTTAGCCTGACTGTGAGGCCAGTCCTGTCACGGCCACCTTCCCTGCCTTTGTGGCGGACTGTGGCAGGAATGGGACTCTGCCAGCCTCTGGCCTCTGCAGACCCTGCCCAGCACGCATGCAGGCACCGTGGCCTTCAATCAGTGCGCGGGATGCTTCGCTGGCTGCTGGTGGCATGACACCGCCCGCTGCAGCGTCAGCATGCACTTCCCCTGTGTGTTCATGGAAGCATTCCTCCCGGGTTCCAGTGGTTTCTTTTTTGCATTCTTCCTCTCCTCTCCCTTCGAGAGCTCTGAACTGGACTCTTACAATAATGGCAAGATTCTGCCAACTGCAGGTGAATGAATTAGACATCCATCCCCAAATTTCAATGTTCTGGCTCTGCCTTGGCCACCTCTTGGTGAGCCACAGACACCACCAACCAAGCACCTGTTCTATGCAGTGATGCCCCTAGTCTGTGCCAGATTCCGAAGGGCACAAAGAAAAAAACCGAAAGGCAGCTGGGAAGACAGGGCGTGCGCACGTGCAAAGGCCATCAGAGGTTCCAGGAAACGCGATAAGCGCCAGACATTTCAGAGAGACAATGCGATTAACACTTGCCAAAACGGTCTTCCTTGACCAGTGACTTGCCCACAGCCCTCAGCAGCGCCAGCATCCTGCCTCCATGAGCCAACGTCAAATTTAGCTCTGTTCCCATCCACTGCCAAAGCCAGGGGCTTTTGCCTTGTCCAATCTATTTCAACAGATCTTACCACCAAACCTGCTGCCAAACCCCCCTAGACCAACAGTCGGTGGCACCTCTACCTCCAGAATGTGCAAAAACTCCAGGCACTGCTTCCTTAACGTGCACCGTGCACTGGGTCTTACAGTCCCCATAATTTCAAGGGCTCATGGACAGTCCAAAAAAGAAAGGCTGTGCCGTGGTCCAGGCTAGACCAGGATTTCTTGACTCAACCTTCCGTATCACTTTAGAGATGGGTATTACAAACTACCTTTTGTTCTTAATTTATTTTAACCAGAAAGAGAGGCAGGGACCAAATGTCAGGAAGACCTAGCCTAAAACTTGGCTTGCTCCATCTCGTGCTTCCCAGAGGATCCCCCATGTGGTGCCCCCTCCCCTGCCAGGGCTGCACACCCCTTGCTACAGCAGACTGCTGGCCCCAGGTGTGGAGGAAAGACAGGAGCTCAGAGGATGGCTGCTGGCAGGTGGGCAGGAGGGACCGCGGCCAGCAGGACAGCCACCTCTAGGTAGAGGACTAGGAGAAACGCGGCGTATCCAGGGGAGTGCCCAGCAAGGCTGGGTCATCCACGTACTCAAAGGGATCTGGGACTGTGGGGAAAGAAACTGGCTGTTAGAAAAGAATATCTCAATCCTCACCTCTACCTCTTCACCGCGTGCCTCCTGAAAGTATTTGCAGCTACTCTCCTTCAGCCAGTGATGACGCCCCTTGCATAAGTGTGCATCGACCACCCAGTGCCACAGTGAGGAAGTGGGGGCCCACCCCACCCCTGCCAGTCATCAAAGTCCCAACACAAGCAAATGAAACTGCTACATATCGAGCCTGCACAAGCTGCCAAAGCTGATGGCTCTGGCGTGTGTCCGGTGAAATGTGCGAGCTGCATCCACCTGCAAGGCTATTAATAAAGAGAAACGCAGCCGGGCATGGGGGCGAAGGCCTGGGATCCCAGTACTTGGGAGGCTGAGGCAGGAAGATCACAAGTTCGAGGCCAGACCCTGTCTCAAAATAAAAAATAAAAAGGACTGGGGGTGTAGCTCAGTGATAAAACAGCCTGGGGTTCAATCCCCAATACTTGCCATGCAGAGTTTTTTAGTTAATATCACGCTCTCAAATCACACAGGTGCACACGGTGCAGGACCAGAACGAGGCACTTTAGCAGGGTGGTGGTCCCAGTAGCTATTGGTAATCATCTGTCATTCTGACTCAAGGTCACAGGGGGCTCTGCTCCGACATAGCAGATACGGCTCAGATGCAGCAACCCAAGCTCAGGACGGCATTTCTGAAGATGATGTTTGCACACGGGAAACACTAAGTGATCCTACCTCTCCTCTCCTCTCCTCTCCTCTCCTCTCCTCTTTCCTCCTCTTCCTCCTCCTCCTTCTTCTCTTCTTCCTCCTCTTCTCTTCTCTCTCTGTCTCTCTCTCTCTCTGGGGGAGGAGTACTGGAGATGGAATCCAGGGTCATTCTACCTCGGAGCTACACCTCCAGCCCTACTTTATTTTTTATTTGGAAACAGGTTCTCGCTAAGTTGCTGAGGTCCTCACAAAGTTGCTGAGGCTGTTCTCATACCTGCGATCCTCCTGTCTCAGCCTCTGAAGTACTGGGATTACAGGTGTGTGCCACCAGGCCCAGCTTTCCTCACTCTCTGACACTATTTAAGAAGAGAATTCTCCATTAAGAATTCAAATGAAGGATCATTCCTAAAATGATTTCCCATCAAAAAGGCTCTCTAACATAATACATTTCATTAGAGATTTTTACACTGTATCTTTTCTCTTTTTCAGGTTTCAGAATAACATGGCGAGCATTGCCTGTGGTCCAGGACAACTTGCAAACACATTTGCCAAGAACTTTGACCTGCATTTTCTTGTTCAAGCCACTGACTATTTTCACACCAACAGGCTTCATGTTTCTGATTCATTTATTCCCTAACTCACAAATTAGGTTTCTTTTGCCCAGGAATCCTGGTAAACCTTGGCCTTTGGCACAAGACACCGATTTGGCCAAGTAGCCTAACTCACAGAAAAGGGCTTGCATGCCAGCTGTGACCAGAGCACCTCGGCCGACGTCGGTGCCGAGCCAGGGAACCGGCCTGGACTTCCCTGGTGCTGCCATACTTTGTGCTGGGTTGGCAGTCACCCAGCAAGGGTGCAGGACTGCTGAGTCCTTTGCAACTGGAGACCCTCAAGCGCATGTCCCTACTGAAGGCAACGGTGTCTCCCTTCCTTAGGGTCTGCTTCCAGCGCTCATACAGTGGCTTGGCCTGATGACTTGGCCATAGAGCAATGCCATTTTAAGGCAAGGGACAACATTCTTGCCTCATTCCTGTTGTGACACATACCGTCATCATCAAAGCACACTGCTGTTTGAAGCCTCCCTCCCATCCTTACATCTGGTATTTCCACATCTGATGGCTGTTTTCCCCATGGCTAGCTTTGCTTAATTCCCAGGCAGAGCGGAGAACCAAGCTCACCCATTTCCTACCCTAGAGATATTTCAAAACTTAAAAAAAAATGGAATGACTCTGAATGGCTGTTGATCTCATGCGTGTACTTTAGAGACAGAGTTAGATTCCACTCCCCAAAAAGGACTTTGGTTCTCTTCTTACATTTCTAGCTCTTTTAGTAAAGTTGAGTTGCTGAGTCTGAGCCAAATTAGTAAAGAGAAACACCTGATAACTTCTAGTTGAACCAGATAAAAGGCAAAAATTGTTTGTTTGTGTTAATTCCGTATATAATTGTCAAGAGCAGCTATTTTGACCTGTTTGATCCCAAGTCTGGAAGAGGGCCTGACACACAGTGGATGTGTGATGGTACAGTGCTGACTGCATGCATGAAAGAATATCTTTATCATACACACAAAACACATCTGTGGCACAAATAGACAGTGTGTGTGTGTGTGTGTGTGTGTGTGTGTGTTTATATGTATTAAAAATCTCACATTCTAGGTCTGTTCATTGAATACACTTAATATACAAAGGCCATAATGTCCTGTCAAGCACACTTCAGTGGAGTAATGCACACACCAGACTCCATTCCCCTAGGACACGTGCAGAACTTTGCAGAGCCTGGTGATGGACTGCATGGGACTATCCCACTTCAGGGCTTTTGGACAGATAAGCACCCTCCATCCGTCAACATCTCTAGGTTTCCCTCTTACACTTCCCTAATAAGTGGCTTTCTGACCTCCACCCAAGCTGAATTCTAAGATGCTCCAGAAGCCAATGCTTGCAAGGTTAGACGCCCCCTTTGGTGTGCCCGATGCTTTTTATCATGGACAATGTCGGGCGGGGCAGCCAGGCCACAGGCCCTCCGATGTTAGGTTGGACTCTTAGGGGACACTTGGGATGTCAGCACAGGGAGCACTGCCATCCATGCTTGTCCCACACTGGTCTGCACTCACGCCAAGATGGCCTAGAGCCTGGGACTAGCCTCCTGCACCAGCCCTTCCCACTCTCCCAAGGTGAGGGAAGAAGGCCTTCAAGGATTCCCATCTTGCACAACATCCTACTAAACTAGGATCTGTCCCATACACCACTCTCGGGAAGATGTCTAGGGAAGACGTCCCCTTCCAAGTGTCACAGACCTCAGAGGGACCTGAGGAGCGGTGGATGGCACAGGAGAGGCCCGCCCCGCCCCCAGGAGCTTCATTCCCATTCCCTTTCATACACTGAATCTTCACCCTGTGTCAACGCCTAGCTTCCATCTTGGATTACTTTGAGGGCAGAACCCAAACATTATGCCATAAAAACATTGAATTATGTGTGTATCATTGTAATTCCAATATTTTATCAATTACCCAAGATGCTTAACTGATTTTAGGGAATGAAGTAGTGGGGGAAAAAAAAGACTTTTTTTCTGGTTCGATTTACTTATGAAAATCAGCACTATGACAATGGAGTAAATAAGAACCAACAGGTTGAGCTCTTAGGATGCGGCGGTCACTGTGTAAGCACTTGGTGTGCATTGTCACGTGGGTGCTCTCTTTGCAGCAACTCTATATAGGAATTACTATCACCCCTGATGTACAGATGAGAAAAATGAAGCACAGAGAGGTGAAAAAGTCTGCCCAGTATCACCGGTGACTTGCTGCTACGTCAAGAATTAGCCCCATCTCCTCTGGCTCCAGAGTTTGCAACTGCATGACATTCTTTCTAGACTCTAAAACCTAACTGAAAAAAATGTTCTGGGTCAAAAGAGAATGGTTCAAGTACAAATTTTTCAATATGACATCTATCATACCATTATTGAAATTATCCTAACTTTAACCTGGGCATATATCAGCATTCAAAATACAAAAACCACTCGAATCACTGGCATGTTTTCCAACCCAGAGAGCTCAATAAACACATATTGAGCAGATTTTAAATGCCAGAGGATACTGAGCGTGCAAACTGTTAATTTGTACTTGTGTGTTTGAGAATTCTCAGCCTTACTTGCTTTATTTTCACTGATGTAAAAGTGGGGGAGCTGCTTAAAAACTTGGCTACCAGCCCAAAACAATGCTCAAAGTTATGTCATAATGACCAGTCAAGAGGAAAAAAAACACATATCTCATAATAGATTAATGGATGACAACTACCATGAAAGAAAATATCTAAAGTCAACAATAAATAATTTAAATTATTATTTTTAAAAGAATGTTTTCAAAAGTTTTAAAAGCCCAAATTCCAGAATAAAGAAACATAATTGCACTATTTTCAAGTATTTGGAAAAGCAAAATCTAATTATGATCAAGGCGCCCAATGGCTATTTGGTCAGACTTGCTTTAAAAAATTGATAAAAAGCATCTGTTGGTACCATGATGTTTACATGCAACTATGTTTGTTAAAGATAAGCTCTGAATGAGGAATAAATCAAGAAAATAGCCCACGAAGCTGCCATGCCTCATTTATCAGTGAATATTATTGATTCTGGACCCAGTTTGTATATTTATCCAAAATAAATCTGATCCACAGGCTAAACTAACCAAGCTGTGGGCGGCATTTTCCCCCATCTCTGACCTATTTTCCTGCTTTGGCAACTTTATCTTAATTTTATAGGCCATTTCCTGACCAAAATTTAGGAGTTATTTTAAACCACTAACCCCAAATGGTCTTTAATCTCCAGGAAATGGATTTGGTCGTAATAAGATACAAAACAGGAATTCCTCCTCAGGGAGCCGAGTGGCCCAGGCCGGAAGGTGGCTGAGGGTGGGTCTGAGGGCACCGAGCCGCACAAGCTCTGGCTGGCTGTGCCCATGGCTGCCTCCACACCAACACTGTGAACCACCCTCCGCAGGTGTATGGGCGAGAGCGCGGCCGCTAGGATGGCAAAAGTGGCACTTAAGGTAGATCAGTCATGAGAACCCACACTCCCTTTTCCCAACGAGGAGGAAGGATCATGGGGACCAGGACAAATTAATCCACCCGTGTCCAGCTCTTGATATACATGTGGGCTTCTAGGGCCTTCTTCTCTCCTCCAACCTTCCAAAGTATACCATCCCACTAGAACTGGAATTGTTGGAATAATAGCAACCAATAAGAAAGAAAGTGAGGGCTGGGAGAGCCATTTCTGTGCAATGTTTGAACTTCAATTTGAGGCACGCTAAGGCCCCGGACCGTGGCCTACATACACCCGGGCTGCCTGCCGGCGCCCTGACGCCATTGAGTCACTGTCTAGATAAAACGAAGAGAAAGAATGGGATCTATGGTCTCCGGATCAGCAACTCCAGCATGCCCTGCTAGAAATTCAGACCCTCAGGCACAGCTCTTGCCTCTGACCCAGAAACTTGGGTGTGGGTCAAGTCCTCGGGGACACTGAAGTGCACTGGGTGGAGCTCCTCCAGCTGTCTCTAGCCCCAAGTGCCTCAATGACACTATCACGTTGCTGTTTATTCCTTGGAATTTGCTTTTCATTTAATAAACAGAACCGTTCCCAGCACTGTCAAAATGCTTTACCGACAACGCATTTGCCCTGGTAGACAGGACTGCTGCATTTCACACAGGAGGAGGTCAGGGACCATGTGCTCAGGTGTACAGAGTAGAGTACCACCTCGTGCAGGGCAAGCATGTCCTGGGACCCTCTCCTCCCCAGGTGTGCCCCACACGCTGCCATCGTCTTTCCAAAAATGCAAGCGTGCATCTGGTCCTTTAATCCCCACTTCTTGGGGAAACAGGCTTTTCTTTTGTCTGGCTAATCTTAGGTCCTTGGAATGAAGTTGAACCCTCTCTTCTGAGGAGCACAAGGACCTCTATTTAATATCCCAAGTAAAATACAGTATTTTCCAAAGGGAACTTAACAAAAATGGGCCAAACTGTAAGTTCTGTGGCCTTATTACCTAATAAAACCTTGCACATTATGATCATAATGATAATACTATCACCTTAAATTATGTCCTAAAGCAGGTCCTGGCACGTGCTGCACTCAGGTCAGTGATCATTCTGCAACTGTAAAATGCTGCTGTATTCTTTAAAAAAAAAAACTCCACACTGCAACTCAAAAATTAAAGCTAATTGGGAAAAATAATTGCTTGTATTTAAAAATGACATTTTAAAGATAGTGTTCTTGGACGATATGTTCTCATGCTGAAAAAGAAGTCACTGGTTACATAAGAGGATAATTATGAATTTTAAAAATACTTTGATTTATATATTACCAAAATAATGTGCTTACCTTATAAAATACTGTTAGAGATGTGGTACCCAAATCTTCCACCAATTAAATAATTCATTACTATTATTTCTTTAATAAAAGTGAAGGAAAAAGCCAAGCATGGTGGTACATGCCTGTAATCCTAGTACCTGGGAGGCTGAGACAGGAGGATCACAGGTTCGAAGTCAGCCTCAACAATTTAGCAAGGCCCTCCACAACTTAGACCCTGTTTCAAAATAAAAAATAAAAATGGAGCTGGGGGTGTAGCTTAGAGGTAGAACATCCCTGGGTTCAGTCCCTAGCACCAAAAAACAAACAAAACAAAAAGGTCAAGGAAAAATACCAAAATAGTTACCATTGGGTTATCTGGAACATGCTCAAACAGGAAACAAATTGGACCTCGCACCTTCACCATGCCCCCTGTGCTAAAGGACAAGTGTCAGGTACGATTTTTCCTCCTGAAATCAAGACACACCTAATTGTTACCATCCCCTGAAGCTTTGTCACCTCCAGGACCGGGAGTGGCTGCAGGGAAAAGTTTGTGGAAATGGCTTTTGAGGCATTGAGTTCCAACTAGAAAACACTGGGCTTTGTTTTGCATACAGGAATATATTTATTTTTCTAAAGCACAAACTCACTCAACAAAAATCTTAAACAATTTTAATTATCAAATACAGCATACTGCGTCTCCAGATATGCTGCTGAGTTAGACAATGTTTATGTCCATCAGTTAGACTCTCCATGAGTGGACAGAAACAAATGGCTTCCCCAGTTGCTGGTGCGTTTGGTGGACTGGGGGAGAGCAACTGGTTCTCCAGCATCTCCTGCTGAGAGAAGAGTAAGAAATGCCCAAAATACACCAAAATAGGTATTTAGTAATAAATAATGGTCATTCCAAAACTCTGAGCAAAGAATAAAAGATTAGAAGATTGGGCAATTGTAATTCTCCCTTATCAGTAAGACAGAGAACCCAGAGATACACCAGAGTCCACACAGTAGGAAAAATATTTCCTTTAACTTCTGATTTGGAAACTTCGTATTCATCTTATACCTTACCCCATATCAAGTGAGTTTTATGACTCAGATAACAGAGTGTTCTTATGGTGTACAGATGAAAAACCAAACCCAGCAAATCTTCCACAAAGAATATTGCTAAGCCACGGAATAAACTATTTACATAAAGAGTTCAGCACTGCGTATATTTCCGACTCATGTTTAGTCTGTGGTGAAATATCTGCTCCAAATTCCAAACTCAGGGGAAACACCTTCGTTTGGCATTATTCTCCCTGCATCCTCTAATAATACCACAGGGATGGACGATGTATCTCAATTTCCACGAGCCAGGAGATGGCTCCACTGGGACTCCCCTAAGTAAATGGGGGTAAGACAGCTTACAGGTAATTAATTCATGATTTCCTCCTATGTGTCAGGGCTTCTCCCAGACATAAAGTGTTTTAATAAAAAGATATGTCCCCCAGCATCTTATACTGACAGAGGTGTCAGAACCAACCTAGCTAGGACAGTGCCATACCACACCAGTGGCAGGAAGACGGCCAACATTCCTGAGTGCTGCTGACTTCGAATGCACACCCCCACTGCGCCCCCAAGGCGGCCATAGACATTGCTAGTCACCTCCTTTCCTGCCTCAGGGACCTGAGGCTCGAGGAGAATGCACTGCTATGGGGTGGCAGAGCAAGAATTCAAATTTCAAGATCCTGAAACTTCATACTCTACCTTGCAACTCTGACTTTAGAGATGGCCCCAGGAAGGCGCACACTGAGAAGACCCTTAAGAGGGGCAGGAAAATTAAAGCAAACCAAGAGGAGAGAACATTGCAGATGCAGGGCAGGAAGAAACTGTGTGGCTCCCAGGGAACACAGGGACCAGAGGCGCCTGTTGGGAGCAGCGAGTGAGAGGCCAGATGGACTCAATGGGTCTCAGCATGGAGGTGTGCAGAGCCACGGGGGCTCTGGTCAGATCTGGACCCCAGAAAGTAGGTGGCTCTGAATGGGCTATGGGAAGGCAATGGGCCTCGTGTCTGCAGGAGGATATGCTGGAGAGAACAGGGCTTGATGGGAGGGCAGGGCAGCGAGGGCTGGTGGCCATCCTGGCCCAGGCAAGGAAAATGGAGTAGGTTGGAACCATGGGAAGAGAAAGCCAAGCTGCCTCCAAGCAGCAGGTAGGAGAGCCGCGCCACAGGCATTGTGACTGCGCCGACCTGGGGGCTGGAGAAGAGGAAAGCCCAGCCTGAGGCCTGCGGAGGAAGCCCTGGTCTCTGGGCTCAATATCAAGAAACAGCAGGTGGCACCAATGACCAAAATCGGGGAGTTGGGAAGGGCAGGCAGTCTGCATCAAAGACGACAAGCTCGGCTCTGAACACATTTGCTGAGCTGAGGTCAGAGCAGGACAGCCAAGGTGAGGTGTCCTGTGGCAACGTGAAGACATCCACGGGATTTCACGGAGGTGGCTGGCGTCACCTTCACAGGGATGATAGGGAACCTGAGAGATTGTGTAGAGAACAATGAGAAGCAAGCAGAGGCCCTCCCCAAAGGCGTCCCCTGCCCCCCGCAGGGCTTAGGGACAGAGGAGAAGGACGCAGAGAATTAGGATGGACTCCCGCCCTGGGATGAAGAAGAACAATGGAGGCCAACTGAGGATGGAGCCAGTCCTCTTTACCCAACTAGAAAATATTAACCCAAAGTAAGCCTGGCAGGGGTGAGCGCCTCAAGAGAAACTCACAACTAAGCCCTCCGGGTTGATGTCCCCTTTTCATTGAATGCACAAGAAGGGTAGGAACATGTCTTTGTATTGTTCTGTAGCTGACATTTTTTAGCGACTGCTTAATAATAGCAGGAAGAACAATGCTCTGGTGATATTATTTTAGGCATTCTATTGTTGCTTTTGCTTACTCGATCCCAAGAGCTCAAAATACCAAACCTGCTGAGACACACTTTCATGAGGTTAATCCCGTCCCAATGCTGGGAACAATCGCTGCGCAGCCCAGTTTGCTGTTCACAAACACTGTCCAACTCATCCAAACAAGTGTGGTGATAGGCTCCTGTCTTGAGGCCCACACCATACCTGCGAGGGTTTGTTTTAGAGCCCCATGGATCTGCAAAACTTCTCCTAGCTCTTCACCAAATAGCTGACCTTGTTTCAGCCATCCTCACAGTTTGCAGAAATGTACCGACAGTCTCGTTAATGAATAATGTAGGGTTTTGTGAATTCCCTCCTGTCCTTGCCCAAGCGAGGGTAGGTTTTCTGGGTCAGTTCCTACAGGCGCTCCAGCCTGGAGTCAGTCATCCATGTTTAACATCCCCAGCACCCCCTGCAACTGCCCCCTGGGGCGCAGGGACCCGGCACATGCCAAGCGAGGTCCCCCTGCGGCTCTCTTGGACCTTGCCTGTCTATTCCTCTCTGCCCCCTGAGACCAAAGGCCAGCCATCCCGATTGTTAACAATGGAAACAAAGGCATCTGCTATCTGCAAGGAGGGAATTTAAAGTCATAAGTCAGTGGAAAGACTCTTGGGCTTCAGAGGGGCAGGTAAAATTCTAACACCTCGTGCAAATGATACACCTGCTAACACAGGCAAACACAGTAAGTTGAGCTTCTAGCCCCTATTTCCTCCACATATTTCAGAGGTGGCCTGTCCTCCCAGAAGTCTTCCTGGATTCGATCCCCAGAGCTGGGTCAGATGCTGCTATGGCCCTTGGTTTCCCCTGATTGTGGCCTTGACCAGCCTGGGTTATATTTCCCTGTCTTTTTCTCGGTAGTTATCACTAGTCCCTAAATTTCCTGGGGATAGAGACTGGGTGTCACTCCCTGTGCATGGCCTGTGTCTGCCTGGGCAGTGCATGAAGTAGCTGCTCCAGATATGTGCATGGAATGAAGGATAAACTAATGGGTTCAAGTGAGGAAGGGGCAGGTCAGCCAGGGAAACTGAGGCATGGGGTTCAAAGAGCCCCCCCATCATGTGCTTAATAAAAGCAGATATGAACCTTAGGAATAAGAGGTTAGGGACAAGTACTTGTGACTAATGTATAGCTTCACTGCTTCTGCAAGGGCCCAATCTGACACAGGGTTGGTATGTGTTATCTCTTCTGATGGGCTCAGAGCCTTCCCCTGGCTCTGTCCCAGTCCACAGGCACAGAGCACCAGTAACCAGAGCAGGTCTTACTGTGCTGTGGGGCAACCTCCAAAACCAGCCTTCTCATCTAAACCATCTAAATTCTGGGTAACGATGCTGCTTTTTTCTTCTTCTTTTTGTTGCTAGGGATTGAACCCAGGGACATTCTACCTCCAAGCTACACCCCCAGCCCTTTAAATTTTTTATTTTGACACAGGGTCTCGCTACATTGCTGAGGCTGGCCTCGAGCCTGGGATCCTCCTATCTCAGCCTCCCAAGTACTGGAATCATAGGCTCGCACCACCACACCCAGCTTGACCATGGCGCATTCTTGCAGGGGGATTTAATGTCACTTCCTTTGAGCTCCAGGTCACTTAGTCCCAGTAGCAGTGACTAATGGTCAGGAGGTGATAAGATTGCTGGGCAGGAATCACCACAGTTAGAGGAAAGTTCACATTTCTGATCCTGAGAAATCATTGAAGATGTAGCCCACAGTACCAGCTGGAAGGGGAGCTGGAGGCAGGGGTCACTCAGCTCAGAACACCGCGGGACTGAGCACAGAGGTGCTCATATTCAAAATGTGCTTGGAGGACACACACTCAGGGTACATGTTTGTCTCTGGCCTGCCTGAGAAAGAGAGGGTGGGGAGAGGCGCAGGGGGAGGGGGAGTCTGGGCATGAGATCAAATCAATGGTTTGGAAAATCCATCCACTAGTAAACGAACAGGGTGACCACAGCAGATACAGTCAGATGCAAAATCAAATGTCCTTCCATATCACAAAAAGAAATAAGTAGAACTCATGCCCTGCACGCATAGATGTTGTTTGGGTGTGGGGATGCAGGTAGAGCGTGCCTCAGACAGTCTAAACAAGCAAGTGATCCAGGAGTCACACGTACGGGCCTCTGAGTTAGGATCTGACAAATGGGCAGCAGTTCATCTTCCACACTGAATTTTAAAATTAGATTTTGCTTGGATTCATACACAAGTTATTTCAACATTGTGGTATACCTAACAGCTGTTTTTGGAAGAAGGTAAGTAAAAATGTTATTGGTGGCGCAAAAAGGGAGGTGAATTTGAAAATTAGCAAGATATTATTCTTAAAAGGATTTCCCTGTAACATAAGATTAATATGCATATTAATCACTTTTATATCTCTAATTCAGCCAGGAAAAATAGAGTGTAAGGATGATATCTGTTAGGTCAACTGGTGATCGGAGGGTACCCACGTGCAAAACTTCTTGACACTAGGATACCTTGAGAGATAGAGCAAAGCTAGAGCCCAGGAATGCACTTGGCCTTTAGAGAATAATTAAGGGGAAGCAAAATAATCCCAGGCCCTGCATTCATGAGTTTGATTTTTCAGGTAAGAAGAGAAGTTTTCTCAAGGGAGGGGCTCATTCCCTTTAAAGTCCTGGATGTCTGAAAAGCTAGCTCTTACCATCAGCTCTGCTTGGCTAAAATTGTCCATCAGAAAAAATCTCAATCCCAACAGGGCTCTTACTCCCCATTCGAGAACTTTCTCGGGTTTGCTTTGCCGTCAGGCCTACCAATCTCTAGAGCTGAGAAGTACTAAATCTTCTGGTCAGTATTTCAAAACCCAAATAAAGTATTTGCAAGCCTGTTCTTTTGGAAGTATTTTGTCATGATTACAGAAGGGTGTTTAAACAGCTGGCGAGGGCTCAGGGTGAGACTCGGAGCCCCAGGAACAATCTGAAGTTAATTGCTGATGTAATCATTAGCACTTTAGCATCCAATGAAGGGGCTGCCATGAAGAGACCAACTCTCAACCGTGAAGTGCTTGCATGTATCGCCAGTTTATTCTAGTATGGAACGGTTAATAATTTATGTCCAGCAAAGTGGAGCTGACGAGTGCCATTCCTTCAGAAGCGACCTCGCCAAAGGAAAACACAAACTGCGCGATTAAGAAGCAGTCAAAAAGTCAGTGTAGGAAATCTGGCAAATGTAAAAGTCATTTTTAGCATCTGAAGGGGAAAAAAATGCAAAATGTGTTTGGAGGCCACACCTCTGGCCTCTGGGGCTGCGGTGGCTGTGACACCAATAGCTGAGGGCTCTATTCTCAGGAGGGGAAGGGAGAAAAGAAAGAAGAGTGGTCTATCCAGAGCTGGAAGCCGGACTCCTGCAAACATCTCCACAGAGCCTCTCTGGGCAAGCTCCTAACCAGAGGAAATGAAAACTAAGAAAACAATTTGTGCATGGAACAATGAGATGGAGTTTCACTTTGGTTTCACACTCAAATATAAATGTGGTTATAATTTTAAAAACACATCCTGATAAAAGGCAGGGAGCCGAGGATGGTCACCTTGAAAGCTGGATGCACAGAAGAGCCCACTTCTGCTCTAGAGCTGCTTTCAGCTGCACAAAAGTCGTGGGAAAGCAACCACACAGCTGTTTCCAGGCGAAGGGCCCAGAGCTGTTGAGCCTCAACCACCAGTCTCTAAACAACTAGAAACACACGCCCAGAGCAATTCCCCAGCACATGTGTGTGGGGCTCCGAGCGGCGTGGGATGCGCGTGTCCACCCTGCTAGCCCCCAGCCACCCAGCACCCAGGGCAGGTGAAGGCGCCCAGCCGCTGAGCGCCTCCGGGGTGCGGGTTCAAATCCCGCAGGCTCCCGGGCACCCTTGCCCCGCCACGGTGCGCACTAAGCTTCTCTCTCCTTTCCCCGGGCCGGGAGGACTTCCCTAACTCCCGTGTCCCCAGACCATAACAAAGGAGGCTCTGCGATGGATGCGCGATCGCAGCCCACAGGGATCCCCGGCGGGGACCGGCCCAAAGAGTGCACTTGGGCGTGCCACGCGCGACCCCCGAGGGGCAGGCGGGCGGCGGGCGCTGGGCGCGGGACAAAGGCCTCGCGGGGCGGCCGGGCAGCAGGGCGGGACTCCGGGCAGCGGCGCCGGTCGGGGACTCACCTTCGCAGCGGCCCGGCTGCGCTGCTCGTGGAGCAGAAGGGCGACGGGCACAAGCAGCAGCCAGACGCCGAGCCGGGGCCCCATGGTGGCGCGCCCGCGGCGGCGGGGGACGGCGGGGGACGGCGGAGGCTGGCGGCCGGGCGCGCGGGGGCCGCGGCGGGAGGCTCAGTCTCGGAGGGCGCAGCGCAGCGCACCGTCCCGGGCGCCGAGGCTCGGAGCGGAGACTTGCGCGCGGCCGGTGGAGCTCAATTTGTTGGCGCTGCCCCCTCCCCTCGCCAGTGCGCGGGCGGCGTCTCGAAGGGGTGGACCCTGCGGCGCGGGTAAGAGGCGGCGGGAGCGCGCAGCCCGCGAATTGCGCTCGCCGCGACCCGGGACACCAGGGCTCCGCGCTCCGCGCCCCGGGGCTGCAGCGCCCGGATCCCCAGAGCCCCGCGATCGCCGGTCCCGACCCAGGACCCAGAGCGGACGCCCGGGCCGGGACGAGCTGCTGAGCCGCGCGGGCGCTTCTGCGAGGCCAATGCGCGCGGGCTGCAGCCCCTGACCACGGACCCCGAGGTGAGAGGGACCCCCGGGCGGCGCCGAGACCCCGGCCCCGGGGCGCGGACTCGGGGAGCCGCGTGCGAGCGGGGGCTGCGCGCTGCTCGGAGTCAGCAGAGGGAAGGAGGTTGGGCAAAGGGGATCGGGCTGCCCGGGCTCCGCGGCACCGGCCAGGGCCTACGGGGAAGGCTCCGGTTTTTCTGTCTCCTCGTGGGACAGGCCTCTGGTCGCCCTGCAAGGAAGCTGGGGGCGCGGCGCGAAGTGGGAGACCGGCGGCGAGGATGCGCAGCCTCTCCACCCACCCCCTCGCTAACCCGCTTTGTCTCTGGACTCCAGGCTAGGAGGGACGGAGCCGAGCCCAGAGAGGACGGACTGGGACCATGGGCCCGGAGCGGGGCGCAGCATCCGGCCCTGCAGTGCGGCGGTAAGCGACCTTCTGCCTGGTCCCGCGGGGCCCGCGCCCCGGCCCTCCCTTGCAACTTTCCGATATTGACAAGCCAGGGCCCGCAAGTTCACGTTGTTTTTCCTCCCTCTCCCTCGCAGGTGGCTGCTACTGGGGACCGTGACAGTGGGGCTCCTGGCCCAGAGCGTCTTGGCGGTAAGTTAGGCGGGACTCTGCGCCCACGAGGGGTGGGACACTCGCGTGGCCTCCGGGAAGACAGCTCCTCCGTGCCCACCTGCGTGTGCGTGCGTGTGCGTGTGTATTGCGTATCTTCCACACTCGTGCGTTCTGTGCACTGCAGGCGTCCGCCCTCTCTCGAGAGCTAATCATTAAAAACGTAGCCCGAGGCATCTTGGCATTGGCTCGCCGGAGCAAAGCTCCAGCCTTAGAAGCCTGGGAGGGAGGATTGTTAGTCCCTCCGCGGAGAGACTCGTAGCGTTCAGAGAGAAGGCGAGCAAAGTTTCTGTGCAACTCAGCGGCGGGTGTCTGAGCCCTGCCCCGGGTGGGAGGGCTCTGGGGTTTTAAATGGGAGGCTCTGGGGAAAGTGGGCGGGGCGAGGAGGAGACCAGACCACCTCCTCGTTTTAACCTTTGGGAAGGAACAATGGCCCAGAAACCGCCTTTTCTCCCAAGTGTCCTGTGGTCCCTGGGAGAGCCGCAGGTGGGAGCTGCTAGGTGCCCCTCACCTGCCGGGTTTGCAGAGCGCTGCCCTCAACATCGCCGGTCCAGGCCAGCCCTGCCCTGCCTGCACAGTCTAGTGCAGGCTTGAGTACATGGCCGGGTTGTACTCGTTTTGTATAAACAGTAACCGCCACTTGTATTTTGCGTTGTTACCATGTCTAAAATGGCACAGGCTTGGTGGGTCTCCTCAGAGGGACACAGTGTTTAAAAGGAGTGGGAGTTGAGGGTACTTGCTAGGTCCCCCAATTAGTATCTGGTGGAACACCCATGTGTGTAGCATCCAGTACCCCTGGTGGGGTCCCCTAGGAACTAGTCCTCCCCTTCCGGGCTTCCCTCCAGGCCTCCACTCCACCTGGAGCAAACACAGACACAGCCGGGAACTGTGTTCTTGGTTGCATTTAAATTCTGTTGTTTTCACACCATCCTGTCCAGAAGTAAAGCAAGCAAGGGTTGTAAGGGCAGTGAGTGAGGAGACCTGATTTCATGGGCAAGAGCTGGTTCTGCAAGGTTCAGGGCCCAGCGTGTGAAGGAAGTGAGGAGCTTGGAGACATTGACAAGTGCTTGCCAGCCCAAAGTGTTCTTTCTTTTTTTTTTTTTTTTTTTTTTGGTGTGCTGGGGATTGAACCCAGGGGCATTTACCTCCAAGCTATACCCCTAGCCCTGTTTTATTTTTATTATGAAGCAGGGTATCGCTAGGTTGATGAGAGTCTCACTACTTGCTGAGGCTGGCCTTGAACCTGCAATCCTCCTGTCTCAGCCTCCCAGTACTGGAATGGCAGGCCTGCACCACCATGTCCTGCTCCAAGGTATTCTTAAAGCTTGGGTCTGTCTCCTTCCTGTCCACAGGCCTAGATGTCTGAACCAGCCCAGTGACCCCCGTGCGTCCTCCCTCACGTATCACTAATAAGACATGGCCCAGATTGTTGCACCACATGCAATAGGTACACACTCAAGGAGGAGGGGGAGGTCTATAGAAAGTGCCAGGAGGTGTTCAAGTGTGCACATTGGTGTGCTCGCTCCCACACCCTTGGCCCCCAGAACCGCCATTAATATATCAATGTCTTCATTCCTGAGAACGGTGAATCCCAGGAATCTTATTAAGAGCCAATCTTAAAATTGCTGGAAGACAGAGGCACCACGTGACTGCCCTCATCTCCTGCTCTGAGCCTCTTTCCAGGCTTTGAGGAGTGAATTTTCCTGTCTTATCTCAGAGGCCAAGTGTCCTGCTACCTGAAATACAGCCGTGTGCCTCCCCCATCCTGTCAGCAGCTGGGACTCAGCCTCCTTGACCCTCATCCTTTGTGGGACCAAGAGCAGGCACTGCTCAGCAGAGCTCCCCAAAGTACAGCCCTGGGGCCCCACAGAGCAGAATCACCTGGAAAGGTGGGGTGACTCATACTCTGGTCCCCGTCCCGGGGCCTTCTGGGGGACTTTCTGAGGTAGAAGTCTGCATACCCACACTGCGCCAAAGTGCAGAGACCACTGAGCAGGACCATTAGGTTGAGAGGTGACTGAGGGCATTTGCCAATTTGTTCCATTTCCCTGAGCTTTAGATTCTAAATCTACAAATGAAAGTAACTAAGTATCTTAATCATTTTACTAGTGACTTCAATAAGTGCTACTCACTGCTCAGAAGACATGCAACTTACATTCAACCATGCGTTCATCTTCTCCTTACTAACTTCTTATTGGCCACTTGCTTTAACAGCCGTCACTCATGAAATAATTCCTGGATCTTGTACTATGTTCATTATTTTTTTTTTTCTTAATCGTGGCAAGCTCAGCTCTTTCCCACTTTGTCACTCAACTCAGGAAGCCTGTGTCCTTGCTGGCGGTCTCAGGACTCTTCCCAGGGGTGGGTGGGTTCAGTAAAAAGGGTTACTGTTGTACCTGGGGGAGCACTTTGCAGAAGCAGCAAAGGTAGTTAGTGAATAGAATAGGTAATTATTTAATTTCCCCATGTGCCCTTTTGTGTGCACTAATACATCAAAGCCGCCTAGGAAAGCGTACCCGGGGAAGGTACCTATTATTACCACCATTTCCCAGGTGAGAAAAAAGAGACCCAAAGTGTAAATCCCATGCCAAGATCTCTCTCTGTAGGTGGCTAGGGAAGGGGAGCAGGCGCCCGCTGCACTGGGCCTGCAGTGCCCAGCCGGCAGCAAGGAGCTTCTGAGATTTTGTCTTGGGGTGTCCAGCTGTGTGGGCTTTCTCCTTGGCCTTGACCTTGAAGCCCACACACTGATTCCTGGGTAGGAAAATCTGCTGCCGCAGCTCTGCAAGTCAGTAGTGCAAAGCAATGTGAGAAGGAATCAGCGCGGCGCCCCGTGTGGCCCCTGTGCTCTCTGTGCATCTTGGGGTGCTCGCTGTTATCCAGGCCGCTGCTTCTGGAGGTCCCTGCATTTGAATGCAGCGCCAAGGAGCCAAGCACACATGCACACATGAGAAACAGCGCCCTTCCGAGCTGCAAGGGCAGCCGCCTGACTGCTCCCCTACCTGGCCTGCCCTCGTCTCCCGCTCTGAGCCTCTTTCCAGGCTTTGAGGAGTGAATTTTCCTGTCTTATCTCAGAGGCCAAGTGTCCTGCTACCTGAAATACAGCCGTGTGCCTCCCCCATCCTGTCAGCAGCTGGGACTCAGCCTCCTTGACCCTCATCCTTGGTGGGACCAAGAGCAGGCACTGCTCAGCAGAGCTCCCCAAAGTACAGCTCTGGGGTCCCACGATGCAGAATCACCTGGAAAGGTGGGGTGACTCACACTCTGGTCAGACTTCCGTGTCTTAGAATAACAGGGGTGTTCAGAAGCGTGTCCCCTGGAAGGACTGTGAGACTGTCGCATGAGAGGGTGCGTGGGAAGCACTTTGGGGGTTCTGGCTCTGCGCAGGTGTCTGCTGGGTCTGATTAAGTGCCAGGCGGCCTTGGCATCAGCTTGGTTTCCAACTGGCCTTCCAGGGACCTGGGGCCTTGAAAGTTCACTTGACTCCGCTGCAGGCCTGCATGTTCCTGACCTCCATGGAGACTTAAAAGCTGTAGCTGTAGGCAGGGTGAGCATTGTCACTTATCTTAGAGGCTGGGGCAGCAGCCTTGAAGATCTGAGCCCCAGTCCTGTGTGATGCTGGAGGAAGGGAATTCCAGAGAACAAAGGCCTTCCCTGACTTCAAATAGCAGCAGTCTGGGCAGCCACCTAATGACCTCAGCCTGGGAGACAGGCCGATGGGGAGGGGGCGGCAGCGCAGTTTCTCAGAGGTACCCATGTGTGGCATCTGGAAGCCAGGCAGGGAGGCCCAGGAAGAGCAGCTCCCACTGCAACCTGGGTTTCCACAGGCCCTGGAAAATTCCCTCGGCTCCCCTGCAGACTGCCACCTGTTGCCTCCCCTCCAGAGAGGCAGCAGCAGAGTAGCAAGGCCTCCACTTACTGGGGCCTCGGGAGAGAGGAGCTGCTGAAATGCTTCTGGAACACTGTGGAAGAGCCAGGGGGACAGTGCAAACCCACTTCCCTGGAGCTGGGGTCCTGTGGTGTAAAACCTGGGCCCCTGAGAAGGGGAAAGTCGCAAGGTCCCCTCTCTCTTCCTGGAACACCGGCCACATCCAGCCCTCGGGAGGTTGTGGAAGTGTTCTCCCTGGGTGGCTCCATGCCTTGGCCACAAAACGTAATAGTGGGATTCGTCATCAGCATCCCAGGCTTGAGGTTGTTAGGAATGGCGCGCAGGGGAGCAAAAGCAAGGAAGCCGACTCTGGCACTGCGCGGTGGACATATTTAGAACCAGAGAGAGAGAATGTGAAAATCAAGGAGAAAGTTCTAGAACAGAAAACAAAGACTTTGCTAGAATAATAAAAATCAAAGGACTGTCTAATTGTGTGTCTGGAGAGAAGGAAAGAAAACGAGTGCCGGCTTAAAGAGTAGAGAAAATTCGAGAGGAAAACAGCGCAATGAGATTCAACTTTTCAAAGAAAGGTTGATGCTGTCACGTAAAGGCTGTGCTAGCAGGCTCTGCGTCTGAGTCGGCGTGTTCCTCTTTGAGTAGAGGGCTTCAGGGGAAGCTCTGAGATGGGCCCCTTGCTTTCCATTCCTGCTGCTTGGTGGCATCCTCCTCCCTGCTGAAGGTGCTGGGGAAGTGTGGGCTGGCCTGGGATGAGCACCCTGTGGACAAGCCGTCCCTGCGGATGGAGGTGTCTGCACAGTGGCTCGCCCAGCCTGGCTTCTGTGGCTGCCTGACCTCGGGGCAAGTGACGGGCTGGAAGGAAGGTTGAAGCGTGTCCAGGGCTGCGCTAGCACCCAGAGGTGCTCTCCAGTGCCCACCCCAGAGGTCCTGAGAGCCAGTGGGCTCAATCCCAGGTGCCTGCTGGAACGAGGACACTTGCCCAGGTGAGCGTCCAGGCTGCTCCGGCATGCGACCTAAGTTGCGTGTGCAGCAGGAGGCTCTCTGTCATCTGGAGTCCAGTGAACAAGTGGTACTCAATCAGTTGAAGTGAGAGAAGGTGGGGTCCTTAGCTGGCTCCCTCTTCCTATTGGTGGCCGCCCCCTTTAGTCGATGGCAGTATCTTGGGACTAGCAACTCTTGGTTCCATCAACTTCTCCAGGGGACTCTGATTTTCATTTTGATTTTATGATAGAAAAAGTTGGTGTCTCCTCTTAGGGGGACTCCATGATTTTCTCCAGTCCTGTCTCTGTGGTCAGAGAGTGAATTTCAAAGGGAGCACGAGTAGCCAGGGCTTCCCCAGTGAACTCTAACCTACCCACTGGTGCTCTGCTCTGGCACACCTGTGCATCGGGTCTCCCTGGGGCTTGCATCTCCCTCTCTGCCGCTCCTGGCAGATCCCTGCTCCCGACCTGCTTGCTAAGGTGTGTTCTGTCACATTGTTGGGGATGATTTTGAAGCAGCAAGCTCTTTTGTAACAACTGGTCCTCTGAGTGCAATGTGGCATCCTGGAGCCGGTCCTGGGACAGAAAAACTGTTAGTGGAAAAAGCGGCCAAAGTCTGAGACTGCACTTTAATGTATTCATGTTAATTTTGTTTTGATCAACAAGCATATGTTATGCAAGCTCGTAACACCTCGTCCTGCCTGGAGGAGGAGCACGTGGGGGCCCCCACTATCTTTGCAACTCTTCTCCCTTGCCAGTTATTTAACAATCGTTTTTTGCAAGTTTCTTAGAAGTTGAGAACAGCCACATTTGGTGGGCATCAGGCAGGTGGGAAGTGCTCAGAGAGGGTAAGGAACAGCATGTGTCCTGTTAGTGATCAGCAGATGTGCCAGCAACAGGAAAATGTTGTCCCCATTCTTCTCTCAAATAAACAGAAGTCACTCTGTTTACTGGGAGATGTGGTAGAGCTGGTCCTATGCCCTAATAAAGGGGTTTGTCCCCTGGGCCGCGTGGGGTGCCCTAGGAAGAGCACCCTCGTGGAGGTCTAGGGCTCTGGGACACCTGCAGGTCTCTAAGGAGGCCCCAGGGTGGCTGCAGTCATCTCCCCCTCCGCCACAGCTATGGTGAGCTGGTAGACTATTTGCTCTCCGTCCCTCATGTAGAACTCCTGCAGTCCTTGGACTCTCCGGTGATAGGTGGTCTATTGTGTGCTGATGAGTTGACTGGTGGCTGGCCCCCATAGGTAGCAGCAAGATGGGTTTGGTCACCAGAAAGACCCAGGCAAAGATGGAGGATTGGACTCAGCCCCACCTCCAGCCTGTGGACAGAGGAGAGGGGCTGGAAACTGACTGATCACCGAAGGTCAATGACTTAATCCATCGAGGCTAAGTAATGGGACCTTGGTGAGCTTTCCAAGAGCCACACGTGGAGGTTCCTGGGAGGCAGCGCTGCAGAGGGCGGGGAAGCTCTGCACACCTTCCTTCCCCCACACCTTGCCCTGTGCATCTCCGCGCCTGTGTCCTTTGTAATAAGCCAGAAAAGGCAAGTGTTTTCCAGAGTTCTGAGAGTCACTCTAACAAATAAATGGAACCTGAAGGGGGGCGCATGGGAACCCCAGGGGCTGGACGCACAGGCAGGACACCTGGACCTTGTGATTGGAGTCTGACGTGGGCCTGAGTCAGCCTGTGCCGTCCCCAGGTAGCTAGTCTCAGACTGGAATAGGAGGGCACCCAGCCATGTCTCTGCTTAACTGATAGCTGGCTTGGCTCCTGGGGATGAACCCCTCTCATCGAAGTCACAGAAGTATTCTGTGCTGATTGTGAGAGTGGAGTAGGAGAAATATTCCTTTATTCCTCAGAGTTGAGAGGGAAAATGGCGGGACCACTGGGTGCTGAGTTCACAGGGAATGGTGGGTTTGCGTAAAAGAGTCGGATGTGAAACCTCAGCACAGAGCGAGAGGCACTGCTCACTCCTCCGGCCCTCATTAATTTGTCAGGCCAGTGTCCTCATTTGTGTGGAGAACAGGAGGGCCTGTCCCCTCCTCCCGCATGCAGTAAGGATGATTGGTGCTGGGGAAGCTGTGGTCTGACCAGGCACCCTGCATCCTGAGCCCCATGGCGCACAGACCCCCACCATGCTGGGGTTCAGAGGCAGCTGTCTCCAGTGGCCACAGCCTCTGCTGCGGGTCTGGTCAGAATGAAAGGAGCCAGGAACAGGGAGGATGGCCTGTGGCCAGCGGACATTGCCTGGCATGTTTGCCTGTCACCGCTCGCCACTGATAAGAAGCGAGGAGCAGGGAAGCAGTCTTTGCACTGCCCCGCCAGATCTGTGCTCCGCTCCTGGCCTCTGCCCCTGTGGGATCAAGGACACCCTGTCCCCTTCCTCTCAGAGCACCTGTGTGGCAGAGTTTGGGATGCTTGGGCCGGCCCCTTGGACCCAGCTGGACTTGAGGCCCATTGAAAAGTCTAATGGGAGTGCCCTCTCCAAATAATAGGATTTTTACTCATTAGAAATCAGGGAGATTTAGCCAGGTGTGTTGGCTCACACCTGTTGTAATCCCAGTACTTGGGAGGCTGAGACAGGAGGATCGCAGGTTCAAGGACAGCCTCAGCAAGTAGCGAGATTCCCATCAACCTAGCGAGACCCTGTTTCAAATGTAAAATAAAATCGGGCTGGGGGTAGCTTAGAGGTAGAATGGCCCTGGGTTCAATCCCCAGTACCACCAAAAAAAAAAAGAAAAGAAAAGAAGTTAAAATCACTTGCCCCTGTAGACATTAAACATTGGTCATCACCCACCGCGACTTTTTTTCTTTAACTGCCATTTAATCATCATGACCTGGCGTGCAGGAGGACTTCATCCTTCCTGGACATGGCTGGTTCATGGATGTGTCCAAATCCTGAAACCCAGCGGGCCCTCAATACCTCAATACAGTATTTATGTGTGAATGACTGAAGGTGCTGGGCGTGGTGGTGCACGCCTATAATCCCAGTGCTTGGGAGGCTGAGACAGGAGGCTCGCACATTCGAGTCCAGTCTCAGCAACTTAGTGAGACTCTCAGCAACCTAGAGAGACCCTGTTTCAAAACAAAAAATAAAAAAGGGCTGGGGGTGTAGCTCAGAAGTAGAATGCCTCTAGATTCAATTCCCTAGTACCCTCCCTACACATGCAAAAAAAGACTGAAGGTGTAGTTAGTTGGCAGAATTCAAACAAATATTTTGGGCAAGGTATATGGTCATAGAAAACTAATAAAAAAATAGATAAAAGTGTATTTTTCCTCACTTTTTTTTCTTCTTTTTTCCAAATTAAGTGTTCATCCCCACTGGGTACAAGCACCTGTACGTGTTGATAAGGGAGCGTGGTTCTGCCTGTAAAAGATTTACATTTTTTCCTAGGGATTGTTTCAACCCCACCCATAAAATTCCTATTTTGCTGCTTTGGCCCTGGTCAGTGATCTCTCACCTGGGAGTTACAGAAGAATCTGGGTTTTTTAATTACATGGACTTATTCTCTGGTGCATGGTAGAAATGACAGAGCGGTATGTTTTTCTGTGTGTGGAGCATTTTTGGATCTGTGTTGCCTGCAGAATGACAGGTCACTGTGAGAACAGAGGAGAGATTGGACAGGAGCACACATGCACACACACATGCACACGTATATGCACACGTACATGCACACACACATACTTGGCCTGTGGATGTTCCTTCTCTTTTCCCACTTGGGCAGCAGAGGCAGAGGAGACAGAAGGGCACCCCAGGGCTGCATCAGACTCCTCGGGGTCTTGTAGAATCCCTTCTGTCTAGAGGCTGGAGCCAGGTGTGAGGGCGACGGAACAGCCTCATCAACTCTGAGAAGGAGAGGCTGAAAAGATTGCACTGGGAGAGGCCCGGAGGATGACCAAGGAATCCGTGGGAATGGGCAGAGGGGCCGACAGCAGACCTAGAGTCCTGCAGACACAACGCCCAGCCCTGTTCTCCAGGCCCGCTTAGAATTCCAGGCCAGAAGGCAGGTCCACCCGGCGGTGCAAAGGGGAAAAAAGATGTGCAAACACAGCACTGTCTGCGCAGAGGGGAGGCTGCCGGAAAGTTCTCTTAGTCCAGATTTAGAGAAAGAGTTTCCGAACCTCCACAGGGAGTGAGACTTCCTAAAGTTGTCTCAGCTGGACGGTATAGGATGGCACAGGACCCCTTCTTTCCTGGGCCCTCGCCAGCTCCCCTTCACTGACATCTGCTGTCACTGTTACAGGTGCTGATATTTTCCTTGATGTTGGCCACGTGTGGACAGGTAGACAGGTGTGGTCCACTAGAAAGAGCTGGAGTAACTGGGTTTGAGTCCAGTGACTGGGAGGGGCCGCTTTCCTTTCTAAGCACCCCATTCTAACAACCGTGTCACAAGTTCTGTGTTACGAGATTGTATTAATATTTAATTAAAGTTATGTGAAATTCATTCACAAATGAACGCATCTGATCCTACTAGGAATAATGTCCACTCATGAGATACGTACTCCGTTCCTTCTGTGGACTCCCATTGGGCAGAGAGCGAGGACAGGCGGGAATAGCACAGTGTGAGTGAGTTGCGTGTGTGTGTGTGGTGAAGGAGCTGCCCAACCGTTGGATCAAGTGTGTACAGTTAAAAGTGCCATCTGTGATTACCCGGGATTAGGGAGCCACCTGCAGAGGGTCCTTCCATGAGGCCAAGCTGGCCTCATTTTATCCTGGGATGGACCCAGCACATGGATTCTGCGCATGGTTGTGCTCAGTGGCCAACATCACCAGGTCCCCGCCGAGGCGGACTATGGCCAGGGGGTTCACGGGGATCAGGCCAGCTTGGGCCTGGGGTGTGAAACCTGCCCTGGCTCCTTCCCAGCTGCCCAATGCTGAGCGACTCAGTTAGCTCTTGACATTTTTGATGTTTCTACAGAGCAACCTAGTTCTCACTACATGAGTGTGCTCTGAGAGAGGAGGAGGCAGGCAAGGATGTCAGCAGCCTGCGCGTGGTGTGGACACGTAGACAGGTGTGGTCCACTGGAAAGAGCTGGAAGGCCTGGGTTTGAGTCCAATGACTGGGAGGAGCGTGGTGGTTCCTGACAGATACTAGCTAACGGCCATGTGGTTTTAGGTTGGGTGGTGGTGGTTGTTGTTCTGTTGTCTTTTGGCTTTTACTAAATATGGGTCTTCATCCTCAAAGCATAAAGAAATTGAAGCCAAAGACAGTCAAGTTCAACGGTCACAATAATTGTGGGGAGACAACAGTATTTGGAGCCCGGATGCTGGGGCATGCACAGTGGGCCCAGGATGCGGTGGGATGTTAGGTCAGCAGGACTGAGGGATACTGGAGGAATTGTGGGCCCAAAGGTTCTAGTCCTCCAGAGGCTTGGTGCCCAGAGCACTAAGACCGGGCAGGACCTTCGTGGCTCTGGTGTGTCACCACTGTGGTGACCAGGAGACTGAGCCACACATGCCAGATGGCCCCATGCAGCAGCTCACCCAGCAAGGACTGGCATGGGCACATCTTCCTAACACCTTTGGACAACTGTTTTCATTTCCTTTAACTTGAGAAGTGTCGACAAAGGGGAAATTTTTATTAATATTTAATTAAAATGAAATCAAGGTATAACACAATTATTTTCAGGACAAATGGAAAGGCTTATACAAAGAACGTTTTGTCCAAGTCATTGTGAGGCCCAAGAATAATTTAACAAGGCAAGAAAACTCAAGAGGTTTGGTTTTGGCAACCATGTAAAGCAGCAATGTGGACTCTTAGGGGAGAAGTTCTTTCTGGAAAGAGCTGGAAGATTCCCTCCACACCACTTCCTAGCAGGGCATTTGCTTCTGGGAGGAGCAGTCCTGGCTTTCTTCTGTCATTCCAAGGTCGGAACGAGCAGGCTCCCAGGTGAGCCAGGCCGTGGGTGGAAGATGGTTCGCAGCTGAAATCTCAGGGTCTTGGAGGAAACGCCTCCTTCCCTTGCTTCCTTACTTGGTGATTGTCTGCACTGTAGCAACCGGCCAAGTCATCACCAAGTGAGGACCAGAGATATTCTCCTTTCCTGTCCGAAAATCACCTTCCTTCCCGCCGGCCCTCCCCTCTCCTCCCAGACAGCCTGAGCTCAGACAGGATTTCCTCGGTCTTAGTCACCTTATTGTCCAGCCTGCGCCTTCCCCTGCAAAACAAGGCATGTGCACGGCACAGGGTCTGAACCTTTCTGTCCTCTGGGTTGGCCAGTCTCATGCCAGTATGTGCAGACTTCGGTTCTGGTGCCAGGAGGCCAGAGGACTGGTACACGGGTGCATTTTTAGTTGTGCCTCGTGGTGCAGCGCGTCTCCAGGAGTCTGCATGGTTTTGTTAATTGGTCTCTGCGCACCTGAAGGTTCTGGTTCTCTATCATAGTCCCCTCTCCCCAGACCCAGCCCTGACCTGGCAGAAATCCCACCTACCCCACAACACGAGGTGGTGAGGCAGAGCTGACTGATTCCACACCTGGTCACCTCTGTCACTGGATGACCCGATCATTGTCCCCACCAGGACTCTGCCGCAGGTGCGCTGGGTGAGCACCTGTGCTGAAACTGTGGGTTAGCTCCCCGACCAGTTTGTTATCTACATCTCACCTGGTTGGAATTTAATGTTCTAGAAGTAAGTGCGTTATTTATTTCACCCTGGAGGGGGAAGGAAGTCAGATTAGTCATGCCGGCTCTTGATTTTTTTTTTCTAGTCCAAAAATTCTTTACTTAAGAAGTACAAGCAGGTAAGAGTAGGATCCACTCCTGTCTAGAAGACCTAGGATAAAGAGCAGCCTGGACGACTCTGGTATTTTCATAGAGCTGGGAAGTTTGATTCCCTAAGAACAAAGCCACCCCGAGGCTGTCTGCTGTCTTGTATAAAAACAAGAGGGAGAAGTCGGAGCAGCATCTCAAAAGGAAATAAGTTTATTTAAAAATGGAGACAGGTAGACAGACAGATGGATGGACAATTTTTTAAACTGTCTTTTTGCCAGGCACGGGGGTGCACACCTGTGATCCCAGTACTTTGGAGGCTAAGACAGGAGGATCACAGATTCGAGGCCAGCCTCAGCAACTTAGTGAGACCCTACCTCAAAATAAAAAGTAAAAAGGGCTGGGGGTATAGCTCAGAGGTAGAATGCCCCTGAGTTCAGTCCCTAGTACCAAAAAATAATAATAACATGGGCTTTTTATCCTTTTTACAGCCCCTTTCATGGAAATGTACATTTCTAGCACATGTGGCCCCTCGGTGAGCAAGGGGGAGATGGAGGCTGTTTGTCGGGCAGCAGGTCTGTCTTCTCCTTGGTCCTTGGTCCCCACTGTGTCCTATTAACTTGAGTCTCTAAGAATAAACACACACAGAAAGGCAGGTGTCATGATTTTTCATGTTTCGAAGAGTCACCTTGGATCTTTATTCTTTCTAAACATTTCATGTATTAAGAATTAATGAAGAAGTCAACTCTTGGCACATGACGTAAAGTAATATTTGAAAGGGATGTTGTCAGTAACCACTTAGGCCATGCATGTGTGTGCGTGTGCACGCATGTGTGTGTGTGTGTGTGTGTGTGTGTGTGTGTGTGATGCGTACTCGGTTGATTGTTTTAGACTCCTCTCGTTTGTTTTAACTGTGGTAAAACTCGAAACACGGACTCCGCCCTCTGATCTACTTCTGAGCAGACGGTCACTGGCATTAGGCACATTCACACTATCATGCAAATATCACCAGCATCCATTTGCAGAATGTTCTCCCCATCCCAAATGGAAACTCCACATGCCCATTGAGCAGCTGTGCCTCCCTGCCCAGCCCGGCTCACCTGCTGTGCTGTCTGTCCCTGTGGGGACTCCGAGGGGACCTCATGTGAGTGGATCGCATGGTGTTTGTCCTGCCAGACCTGGCTTATTCTCCTGAGCTCCACGTCCTCCAGGCTCATCCACGGTGCACCCTATGTAGACTTTCCTTCCTTCTGAAGGCCAAATAATGTCCCTATACTTGTTTGAGTTATTATTTTTAGACTCAACTTTGTTTTCTTGGCTGAGAGTTTGCAAATGGTGAGTGTCAGGAATTGAAAGAATAGAAAAGGCACTTCCCTACCCCACTGGCGGGGGACTGAGGAGGTAGTGGGGCCAGCGGCCCTGGGCCTCTCAGTCACGGTCACGGTCTTGGCCCTTCCGCCCTGCTTGTGCCCACTCGAGAACCCCCCTCCGCTAGAGTAAGTCTGAAGCTTGCGTGGGGCCTGTTGCATTTGCGTCATCTCTGGGACAAGCAGGGAAGCTGTCTAGGAAGGAATCAGAGGTCCAGGGGAGCCCAGGAGCAGGGGCTGGGCTGGCCCTGCACACACATGCGGGCATCAGAGACCCGGAGTGGTTCCTGGAGACCCTGGAGCTGCAAGAGATTTCTCAGGAAGACAGCAGGTGAGGGAGGCAGACAAGCCCGGGGCGCCCAGCAGGAGCCGTGACACAGAGCTGGAGGAGGCCGCTCCAGGGCTGGGGTCAGAGCCGGAGTCCCAGGCATCCCTCGCCAGAGACCAGGCCTCCTGTCCTCAGGCAATGCTGGGTCAGAGCACAGACCTGGGTGGTCAGGGGACAACAGAAGACATAGATGGGGACAGGAGGGGCTGTGTCCATCTCTGATAGTGACCCTTGGAGGAAGGGCTACTACCTGCACACCTCAGGCTGCTGCAAGCTCAGACTTGTACGGCTCGTCACCGTGTGCCCCCAGCATGGGGACCTCTCATCAGTGCCAGAGGAATTTCATTAAACAAATGTGTTTTTGAGCCATTCGTGGGAAAGCTTAAGACACAAAGGTACTGGCAGCGTCATCAGATGACGCACAGGGAGGGTCAGCTCTAGTGGGAGGGAGGGGACCCAGATGACAGCTCACAGAAGGGGTGCTCCCATCCCCCTTTTACAGCTGCGTGGCTTCCGCCTGACACCAGCCGCTGGGCCATTGCACAGTGTAGGAGGAGCAAGTGGACAAAGGGATTGATCTATCTGTTATCAATCCTGCCAAACGCTGCAGCTGACCGAGGACCCACGGTCTGTGGGGATTCTGTTCGCAGGGTGGCCGTGGCCACACCACAGGCCTGGACTCTAGCACAGAACCCCTGGTGGCCCACCAGCTGTGCTGGGGTCTCTGCTGTGCATTGCTGGGTAGGGGGCTCTCACCAGGTGGCAGCCTGGTGACCGGGGGACAGCACCCTTGGGCAGCCCCTCTCCAGTTGGCATCGGGTGTTTGACAGTCTTGGGGTTTGCTTTCTTCTTAAGTTAGTCATGCTCAGTAGCACCATTTCTCTGTAGTTGAAAGGCCCGGGCTTGGAGTGAATGTTGGGGGGCCTGGGCTTAGAGTGAATGTTGGGGGGCCAGGGCAGGGCGGCTCAGTGCTAGCTCCTCTCTGTGCTGCTTAGGATGGAAGGGAAGGCAGGGGAAGGAAGAAGAGGCCAAAAGGAAGAGGCTTCCTCTGCCTCCCTGCACAGAGTGTGGCCCCCAGGGGGTTCTGCAGAGCACAGACTCACCCAGGGGCACGCAGACTGTGTCTGGTGCAGCCGGTCCTGAGTCGCATGATGGACAGAAGGTGGTAGGAGGAAAGGAAGAAGGAAAGCGAGAGTCCTGGGCAGATCTGGAGTGAGTGGCTTGAAGTGAGTAGCTAGAACTTTTGGTTCAGAGTCACCGCACAAATCCATGAGCTCGGTGCCAAAGGCCTGTCCCTCAAAAATGTGCACTTAAAGTCAATCAAAGATGAGTTCCCCTCATTGGTTCCGCTGGACTTGAATTGCCATGTTGAAAGCTACTGGGGTGGACAGTCACTGGCTTATCTGCAAAGTCTAACGAATGCAAAATGTGCTTCCACTGCAGGACACGGTGCCAAACTATTTCAGTTTAATGGCGTGCATTTTTTTTCCTTGAGCTCTAAACCCAAAGGGAAGCGGGCACTTGGCCAGTGAGTGTGTCTGGGCTGAGCTGTGCTTTCTTCAGGCTAGCAAAGGCCAGGGGCCTTCTTTGTGCTTCCAGAAATTCAGCAAGAATGTGGGAATTGGACCAGGGGCCCCAAACCATGCAGTGAGAGAAAACTGGCCCTCTTCTTCCTGAAACCCATTCTACCAGGCTCCCTATACTGAGGTGGCTGGAGGAGGGAGCTTGCCTAGCAAGTGAGCCCCTCCCGCTGCCATCCCTGCCGAGGACAGAGGTCTGAGTCCCCGGAGGAGGTGATGTCTCCTCGTCCAGTTGCATGAGAAAGCAGACTGGATGTGGTCCTCAATCCCGCTAGAGCCGGGCTGCTCCACATCCTCGTGCATTCCTTTCCTGAGACTCTGCATTTCTGACCCTCCTGGGCCATGGATATGCTGCCAACCCAGGGACCACAGTGTGGGCAGCCAGCCCCACAAGACAGTCTCCAGAGGACCCGTCCAGCCTTGGGATTGTGGCTTCCCCTTGGCTGGGCACTTCCTGGCCATCGGGAGCCTTGTTACTGCCAATCTTCTAAAACATTATGGGAAACGCGCCCAGCTCACTTGCTTACAGTGAGTATTGGCAGCACATGGCTGCGACGAGGGTCGTTGTCATCGGCTGCCCTTGGGAGTGGGGGGTCAAAGCGTTCTTGTCTTCGCAAAGCTTTTTTATCATCTGACATGTGGGACTGGGCCCTGGGGCATATCGTGCCAAGACCAGTGTGACCCTGAGTGATGAGTAGTTAGTTGGAGGGAAACAGATCAGGAGATGTTGAGTGCATATACGAATGCATCACTTTGAATCTCACTATGATGTATAATTATATTACACCAATAACATTTTAAAACATAGCTGCTTAGAGGAGTGAGCAGGGGGAAAGGGGAATGTGGCTCATTTTATGAAAACACATTTATATCTATAAAAATGAGTCTTCTTATGCTGTCCGTCTGAGCCCATTGTTTTCCCAAAGTTTAGGCCAACTGTGTAGATAATAATCAGAAATCAACATGTTTGTGAGTAACTGTTTATAACTGTTGATGCGAAACAGAAGGAGGCTCACACTTCACAGAGAGTTTGCGAGAAGCTGTTGCCTTTGAAATGAGGCTGACGGCCGGCCCCTCACCAGCTCCCTCCTTAAGCTGGGCAGGCAGCTCTGTTTCTGTGGAATGGTACTTTTATTCCCCTACCATGGTCAATCCCACACTGACTGTCTCCAGTTACGACATCTGTCAAATGTCTGGAAAATTCCATGTAAGGCTTCCACGCCCTAGAGATGAAAGCAAAGATCAAGGGACCAGAAGTAGATGCCTCCAGGGGGAATCACACAGGAAGAAGAGTGGGTCAGGGAGAGCCTTGAGTTAGACGGGGGCCTGAGGCAGCCCAGTACCCCAGAGCTTCCCCTGCAGACATCTGATGGCTTCCGGTCGCGTGCCTCTTTCGCCACTCTTTGGGCCTCCCATGTCTGTGGGTGCTGCCCTCTCCCTGGAGTCGTGGGATCGGCCCTTTGCTTTGTAGGAGAGCAGGCACTTCCTATATCATCAAAGTGTCCTGTGGCTGAGCCTCAGCTGAAGTCTCTTTCATCATTTGCTGGAACTCGGGCTGCACCCTCAGAGTCCGGCTCCTGGGGGTTCAAATCGGGCTCCCTCAGTCACTGACTGTAGCCTCCGGTGAGACCTTTCATTCCCCAAGCCTTCATTCCTCCTCTGCGAGAGGAGGTGATAATCCCCCTGCAGCACATTGCTGGAGGAAAGCACGGATTGCATGTGAAGTGTGCAACAGGTCCCAGCATCAAATAACCACCCCCAAAGGAGCCGTTGCTCACTTCCTCTCTACCCAGCGCCCCTTGAACTTGAGCACGCTCCTCCTGTCGCTCTGCCCAGGCCCAGGTCCCCTGGTCTCTCTGCTCCTCTTGGCCTGCAATTGCAAAAGCTCTTCAGTATGGAGGTAACACCTTCAGTCTCTCCCCGCCCACTTGCTGCCGCCTCAGGAAGTCTTTTAACAAGGCTGCTGTGGGCATCCATGATCAGAGTTTTCACTGGCCCCTGCTCAGGTCCCTGCAGCAAACTCCTCACACCACTGGCCACACTTAGTTCTGTCTAGAAACCAACTCCAACTTGGTCATCTCTCTGCCGCCTCCTAGCCCGCCCTCCTGGTACTTATGTCTTAGAAGCGCGACCCCACGTTTTGCATTCCAGCCTTGTCACCCAAAGACAAGGAAGCGTGTGTGCTTTAGCGTGACCCTCTCCAACCATCCCAGATGGCTTTTAAGTGCCTGTCTCTTTACAGTGAAGAGATGGAGGATGGGCATTGGAATGAAAAAACAAAGAAACTCAGCTCTGTGTCGCGGGCTTGTGTTGTTCTAAGAGAGGAATTTATTCTGTGGGTGTCACTGAAGCGTTAAAATCCCCCACCAGTCCCGGCAAAGCGTCCTCCTGCTGTTACCCACAGCCCACTGGGTTCCAAGATTAGTTAAGGCGCTTGTCCTGGGTGGAATTTTAGTGCTTATCCACCATCTTTTCAAAGTCAACCTTTGAAACAGAATTGTGAACATAAACAACTTCATAATTTCTTGGTTGTCTCATATATGAAATGATTAGAAAAGTCTGAATTGATTTTAATAATATTTTCCTGAAATTTTACTTATGCAGCATAGTTTTGTGTGTGTGTGTGTGTGTGTGTGTGTGTGTGTGTGTGTACTGGGGATTGAACCCAGGGGCATTTTTCCTCTGAGCTACAGCGCCTCCCTCCCAGACCTTTTTATTTTTCATTTTGAAATAGGTCTTGCCAAGTTACTGAGGATCTCACTAAGTTGCTGAGGCTGGCCTCAAATCTGTGATCCTCCTTTCTGAGCCTCCCAAGTACTGGGATTACAGGTGTGCACCACCACGCCTGGCTATCATCAGTATTTTAAATGATTGTTAGGTGATGAACAGAACCATAAGGTCAAATCATATACCATAATCTTCACCGATCGAGACTAATTGCAACCTTGTCTTCAGCAAACTGTGGGCAAGAAGGAGCCTTCAGCAAATAGTTTGAAAAGTTAATCAGGAATGTTCTTAATCTGCTAAGAAAGATAAACCTCGGGACACTTCCGAAGCCCTTTCTGAGATGGACAACATCACCATCGTCTCAGCACAGCCCATCTGTGTGACCATCCCGAAGGGCCTGTCTGAAGACTATGGCCTCCGAGCTAGACTCAGAAGTTGAGTTGTTTAAAAATCAGTAAAATTTTTTGTTCCTCATTTCAAAATTCTCCAACTTGGATTTTTTTTTTTTCTGTTCCATCCAGTCTTTCCACAATTTAGTGAAATCAAGGAAGTTTTTCACTCTGGCTTGACAGTGAGGAGCCAACCCATGCCGGTCTAGTTCACTGTGGACAGAAGGGAGCGTGGTGTACGCTGAGACTGCTCTCTCTGAAGCTCTTTACCACCTTTCTTTATTTCCATCCCTGCACTCAAGAAATAGGGAATAAAATGCTGGGCTTTCAGAAGAAATTAATGTCATACACATGTTTAGCTCAATGTGCTAATCTGTGCTTAATTCAATGACTACACAATACTAAGGACATTTTCTGCAAAGTGTTCATCTGAGATACAAAACCTCAGAACCAGGTAGAACTTAAAGATCCAGCAGTCTAAACTTCTCTTTAAGTTAGGGACCAGAGAGGTGCCGAGCCCTGCTAAGCTCACAGCCAGAGCCCAGCAGAACTGAGACACCAAGCCCTCATCCATGTTAGCCTGATAAACGAATGCTCTTGTGTAATTTGACTAATTAAATAATTTTATATATTAGATCATTTTTTGAGTAAATTATATGATTCACTATTTTTAAAGGCTTATTTTGGAAGCAGTGAACAGAACATTCCACTAAGCCAAAACCCCTAGTTCTTGGTGGAACTACATTGTGGAACAAACATCATACTTCTTTGAGGTCCCATATTATACCAAAAGATAAATTCTTCTTTTATTTTAGCACAAAATGTTCACAGTCCATAACCAGATCAAGAAATAGGAAACATGCCCATCTGAACAAAACACAGGAGGAAATTAAATGGAGAAGTTTAGACCTGCAAATAAGTTACTGATTACCTCAATCCTTGGAGTATTAGATTTTCTTAATGCAAATGTTCTAAAAGATACAGGGTTTAAAATAATGTAAAACACAACCACAGTTACTCTCACATTCTCAGAATAGTTCTAAATATATAACAAACAAACCCCATTACCATGCATCACCTTGAATCAACAGTGTAAGAGAAAGTGTGCTATGGGACTGGAGTTTGGAGTTCTTGAAGTTGTAAATAGGTGGACAGGTGTCACCATCCCTCTTTACGGGTGAAGAAAGAGAGACAGGAAAAATTAACCAACGTGCCAGAGGTCTGTAGCTTGTGAAGAGCTTATGTTGGAGCCTGACCTTCCTCTACTTGAAGGGTTGGTTTATCCCAAGAAAATTAGTCCTGGTCCATGCAGCTCTGTGTGAAGTATTTCTGCAGATATATACATTTGGTGTTCTCAGTCACCCCACAAAAGAGATGGAAAGAGTGTGTGTGTGTGTGTGTGTGTGTGTGTGTGTGTGTGTGTGTTTACTTGGGATGGATTCCAGAGGCATTCTACTTCTAAGCTACACCCACAACCCTATTTTACCTTTTATTTTGAAATGGTCTCGCTAAGTTGCTGAGAGACTCGCTAAGTTGCTGAGGCTGTTCTCAAATCTGTAATCCTCCTGTTTCATCCTCCCAAGTACTGGATGCATGCACTACCATGCCTGGCTCTTGGAAGGATATTATGGGCATGAAAAGATAGAGGAACGTTAGAACCATGAAGAGGGAGAGAGGTATTAGGATTGTGAGACAAAGGGATGTTCGAACCAGGAGGTAGAGGGATGTTAGAACCAGGAAAAGGAAGAGGTATGTTAGAACTGCCAAGTCCCTGGTAAGAAGAGAGATGCACTCAGCCATTTCCCCAGCACACCCAGCAAAGTGTGTAATTCCATACAAGGATGGGCGTCATCAATAAGATGCTGAAAAGATACAGGATTACAAAGCCGGCTTGTCATCTTTTTGCATGGCAAGACCAGCTGTGTCGGATTCAACACGTATAGGGCTCTAGGTTGCCAAACTGACACTGCACACTCTACTTTTTTGCTCTTGAAAATCTGGAAGCACCGTGTCAATTTTCTAATGAAAAGTGGTGGGTCGCAGGTTTGGCCACCGAAGATGTCAAGGCTTTTGCGGCCCCTTTAACTGAGGATGGAACTTGATTTTGTTTTGCAAGTCACTCTTCTAGCTGCATGACTTCATCCCAAGCAAGCTAAATAAAGGAATTTTCAGCATTATAACGGTCACTAAGCAGACAACTGACATGTCAGCGATTGGAGGAGTAAGGTTTCAGGGCAAGTGTGGAAAGCTACTGCCGTCACAGGGTGTTTTATTTGGGTGGCTTCATTGTGTAGGTGGGTGGCGAGTTGGAATGAGGCTGGGAGGGGCGGGTTGGGGTGGGGGACAGAGCCCAGCACCAGAGCTCTTCCCAGCCGGAATGTCAGCTCAATTGGGGAAAATCCCCTGAAATCTATTGAAACGCCCCAGCTGCTGGTTCACGGTCAGCTAAGCCACTCTGAGAAGAGGGCGAAACCTCCTCAGGCCAGTATTTCTGGGACTCTCCCGGGGTTCAAAGCCAAGCGCATAGCTTTGTTTTTCCAAGTGTCCGAGGTCAGCTGTCTACCTCCCCTCTTAGAAATGCTTCTCTGAGCTGCGGTCCTGCGGTACGTGCCCCACCGGGGCTGGTGCCTGCCCGGGCCATACCTACATGTAAGATGACTTGGCCCTTCTCCTTTGAATGAAGGACCTCCTGCAAGCTACTTTTTGCTGAGAGCAATTAGTTTCCAAAACAGCAATTAAGAAGAGTTTCTACCAGGAACTGGCAGCAGGGTTGCCTGTTTTGACCCATTTTGGCTGAGTGATTCCTCTCTAAATAGTTTGGTAATCAGGCTGCTGGGCTCTTTGGGAGTCTTCCCCGCCACATTCCTCTGCGGTGTGTCTAACATCTTCCTGACCTCCACATGCAATTGCTGCTCATGAAATGCTGTTTAAATAAATCCTGGGTGTCCAGATTCTCTTGGGGTCAATAATTTTTTCCTTTCTGTGCAACTTTTTTTTCTAAAAAAATGGAAACTTACAGATATTATTTTCTTCTAGAACGATCTCAACTCTCTTTTCATACTCCTGAGATCAGTTTGAACATTTTATACTGGACCTAAAGGATACCGATAGAATTGCATGACCGTGTCAGGCCACAGCAAAGGAAAAGCTGCTGGTCTCAGGGCAGCTAGTGCCGTAGAGTCCTCAACTTTGGGAGACGCATCCCCAAAGTATGACATACACGAGCTTGCCTGAGAGGTGGAAATCTGCCCCTGACCCCCATAGCAGATTTTCGGTAGCATTTTTCCCTTATATTCATCTCAGACAATTTCATTATTGACTGAAATGGGGAGAAGCCCTCATTTTCCTGTTTATTCACCTCAGCGGTGACCCAGTCCTTTCCAGAAGGGAGCACAGAGGCCATCTGCCCATGGCTTCCCTGACTCCCCAACACCGCTGCAGTCACAGGACGGGGACAGCACACTCAGGACCCCAGCAGTCCCCTGGAGGTGGGTAAGGGGCTGTGTTCACAGACCCCAACAGACCTCAGATGGATGTCATTCACAACCACAAAACCAAGTTTTTGAGACAGACGGTGATAGGAAGAGTGAGGTAATAGTCCAAAAAGCTAACTCAGAACAACCAACAGAAGAACCCGGTATCCTGCATTTACTCGTACAATGTTTGCAGTTCTCTGATTGCTGATGAGGTCAGGCATGCTCGTGGAGAGCTGTTGGCCACTGGATGTCCTTGCTGGGATCTGCCAGGCAGGGTCACTGAACCCCTTTCCCCATCCGGTTGTCTTTGTACTCCTTTGGGAGCTCTTTATATCCTGAATGCAAGCACCCCTGGTCACACGGGTTGCGGATAACTTTTCTCAACTCTGAGACTTGCCTTTTCTCTCCCTTGATGAGTTGGCTCCCTAATTTTAATGTGATCTAATTTATTAATCTTTTTGCATGGTTAGTACTTTCCTAAAATAACTCATTTTTTCTGAATTTTACCATAGGTATCATGTATCTGCAAATAATGATGGTTATACATCTTCCTTTGTAGTCCTTGTACTTTTTCTTGTCTTATTGGACTACCTAGAATATATTAGCACTATTAAATCAGGAAGTACTTGTTGACCACCGACACATTATGTAGGCTTTACCAATAGGCTTAGCAATGGATATTAGAGCTACATAAGCTATTTTCAGAACCTAGGCTCGCTTTTCAGATTGCACAATCCTCAAAATAGCTTTGTGGATGATCTTGGAATAGAAGGTGCCATGGAAACAGTTTTCCAGGTCTTCCTCATCTCTGACTAGGCTGGGTCGGAGATGTAGATGCAGCGACAGACTTACACTAGTGACAACAACACAAATTAATGCTTTACTGTTGCCAGGACAATAAATGTGACCACTCCCATGATGTGACACTTTCTTATACAGCACTTCTTCCCCTCTTCTCCCCCTTTGTTCTCCTCAGTTTGAATGTTGACTATCACATGTGATGTCCACAGAAGGCATGCAGAGTGGGGCTCACAAACATATGGATTCACCCAGTTTTAATATTTTAACATGTGTGTGTGTGTGTGTGTGTGTGTGTGTGTGTGTGTGTGTGTGTTAGTGGGGATTGAACCCAGGGACATTCTGCCTCTGAGCTACCCCCCTTTTTATTTTTTATTTTGAAGCAGGTTCTCACTAAGTTGCTGAGGGCCTTGCTAAGTGACCAAGGCTGGCCTCAAACCTGCAATCCTCCTGTTTCAGCCTTCCAAGTCCTGGGATTACAGGCCCAAGGAAGCACCCCTGAGTGTCAGAGACAGCCCTGCTCTGCTGCAGTCCAGTGGCCTGTGCCCGCCACAGGGTGGGGCTGCCCGGGCACCTGGAGCTCATCTCTTGAATGCCATTCTGCCTCCTCTGTTCCACTCTAGGCAGAAGTGCCCTTCACAGCACCACAGACAGGCGACTGTTTGCCTTTTACTAGTAACACCCGAGATGCTGGGCTGCCATCTACTTGGAAAGCATCGCTGTTCTCCTCTCCCCCTTGCAGCCCTGATGTCCTGGAGCCTCGTGTCCATTCCACACCTGGCCAGCTGTGCCCACGCCCAGGTCCTAGGCAAGCATGCAGTGAAACCAGGGCAGCCGAGCCTCTTCATCATTCTTAGGCCTCCAGACTCCCACATCTCTGATGCTGTTCTGAGTGGCGATTCCTCGTAGCACTTTTTTCTTCTTCTCCAGATGCTCTCTGACTTTTCTGAGATGGTTGCAACTGGGGTGACTCAGCTCAAACAAGCCCCTATACTTGCAGGAAGACCCGCCTGAGCCCCAGGGTAGGGTCACCCACCGGAAGCGTGCACAGCTCTCCTATCGGGACATGGCCTCTCCATGTCTGAATTCCTTTGCCGGGTTTCCATGCTTTTATTATGGCCCCTAGACAGTTGCAGCTGCTTCTCTGTATAGTGATGGATTATAAATAATGAAGGGTTTTATCATGTAAGATAATTTGTTATTATGGCCCAGGCCCTGGGCTAAGTGCTTTACACACATGACCTCAAGTTACCTTCCCCAGAGCCCCAGGAGGCAGGAATGAATGCCGTCCTCATTCTACAGACAAGGAGCCTGAGCCAGAAACTCAGGTGGGTGGTGGCGCCCAAGTACAGGGTTCACTTGCAGAGCATGGGGAATGTGGCGTGTGAGCCTTTCGTCTCCAAAGCGCCCAGCACAGAGACTGAACGGAGAGGCCTGAGTTAATGCTTCTGCCATAAATGTAGTTAGCTTCTCTCTCTAGCTGGGTAGCGTGTACCATTCGTTTGGGCTGTAGAATAGACCTTCTTGGGAGCCAATCGGGAGCTCTGACTCCTAAATTTGACAATCAGAAAGAGCGACCTGGCTTTCGAAGCACTTTTTTTTTTTTTTTTTTTGCTTATCAATCTAACATGGCCACCTAACATGGGCTGCATTTAAATAGCCCTTTTTCTGAGCATCGTCCCCAGATTCATGTCTGAGCGCACTGTCCCGTGTTCTAAGCGTCTGTTCCAGAGCCTTTCTTTAGGCCACACAGGGACCTGCGTAAGAGGGTAGGTTCATGGGTCCGTACACGGTGGCACCCACACAGGCTCCATGGTGGGGAGCGGGCTTTCCTTCCCAAGCAGAGGACCTCCTGTTTCCTTTTTATCCATCATGGCCACAGCACACTCACGTGAGATGCTTATGAGCTAAACGGATTTGTTCCTTGCAATCTAGACTCACAATCTAGGAATCTTAGACAAAACCTGTGTGCAGAATATTGTGAGAATACTCGAGAAAATCCCCATGCATCCCTGGAAACAAATACCACGTAGCCAGTGTAGACAAATGTTTCGTTTAGGAAGAGTTTAGTTGTATGGAGAAATGGCTACTGTTAAGAAAAATAGGGATGCAACATTTTATATAAAGTGTAATCTCAGTTCTGCAGAAAGAGGCTTATGAGGAAAGGCCAGAGGACAGAGGCTAAGTGTCTGCTGCATGGAGATGGGCTGTTCCAGTCCCTTTGGCCAGCTCAGTACCATCCAGGCCTGCCTCGGGCAGGGGAGGAGGAAGACAGAGGCTACCCCTGCTGTGGTGTCTTGCCCACCTGTGCTGCTGTGGCCCTTGGGCTTGTACCTTTTGCAGATAAGAGTCCCCACCTGTGTGCGGCTGCTGTCCCTGGGCTTCTCCCAAGCCCCCGGGCCTTGAGTGCTGTCATGAGCCAACCCTGTGGTCAGCAGCCTGCTGCTCCCACCCCCACCCCGCCCACAGGGAAGTGACCTGCCTGCTTTTCAAATGACAGCAACTTCTGAGTCTCTGTGGCACTTTGCCCGCTGCCCCCTTGGTGCCCAAAGTGACAGCCAGGCTTCTACCTCTGCCCCCAGTGTCCACTCTGGCTTGTCCAAACCGACGGCCATGGGCAGGGCCTAGATACCCACTCGCAAGGAGGTGACATTTACTCTCAAAGAAGATAAAAGTCTGGGGCTAAATGCGTCGAATTCCTTTCCTCTAAAGACTTTAAACTGCTTCATGTATACTATCTTACTGTCTTCCCATGAATGTGAAATCAGGATGGGAAAGAGGGAACTTGAGCTAGCAAGGTTCAAAGATCACACACAATCCTGGGAGCCTGCTCACTTATCCCAGGCTTTGCAAACGTAAAAACATTATTAACTTCCGTCAGCAACGCAGCTCCGACCCAGTCCCATTTTAGATGGCCGCTCGGTTGCTTCTAACCTCTTGGTCCACCTGGAGCTGTTTGCATCTGGGTTTATTCCCAGAGGATTTATTTTTTTTTCTGTTTAATTAACTTTTTGGTCCCCAGGCTATTCTGAATTATTTTCTCCACTACTCTGGTGTATTGATGTAGAGAATTAGGAGTTGACCATTTCCTCTTTTTCCTGGAAAATATTCTAATGAGTCTCTTTGATAATATGTTTGATTGTACGTCTCTAGCACAGCCAATCTTTCATGAGCTTGCAGGAAATGCAGTGACGCTACACTCCAAGGGCCGAGTAGAATGGTGCCATTCATGCAAAGAGATGAATAAGAAAGTGGGAAGGGAATATCAAAATGAAGTCCAACAAGCAGGTTTTTATGGAATCCTTAAGACGACCTTTGGAGAAGGGCCAGGTCACTGGTGCAGTGGTTGCTCCATGCAGGGGCCTCCGGGCCAGCCCAGCCTGCTTCTTCTAGGTTTTATCTCTGGTCCCTATAACCACTGGCCATGTGGGCCTGATTCTACCCACTGTGTTGTGGAGAAAAGGGTGAACATACAGGGTTCCCGCTCTGGGGATAATGGTCTCTCCTCTGCAGGAGTTGGCAGGGCAGCGTCTGCACGCAGCTACCTGGAGCCTCCGTCCTAGGGACCCAGACTCCAGAGCTCCTGCTCCTGAAGCGCCAGCTTCCCTGCAAGAGCGGCTTGAAGCTGTGGGCACAGGCCTGATGTCTGCTCCCTCTGAGGCAGACGAGGGCGAGTTACAGTGGAGGCCTTGGGCTGGCAGTACCTCAAAAGTGCCTGTGCCCAGCCACAGCCTCAGCCTGTGCACCTCACAGCAGAAGTCCCCAAGTGCGTCTCTGAGTATTGGTGCTGGTCAGCAGCGAAGTGTCTGATGGGCTGAAGATAAACGAGGGGGTAAATGCAGAAAACAGACTGTATCTGTAGGTGTGTGTATAAGACATATGATGCTTACGGTGTTTTGTACACAGAGGATATATAACATACGCTCGCCGCGGGGCCCACCTTACTCTCTGGCTCACTGGTAGCTGTGGTCCTGGCTCTCCTGGTCCCACAGTTCTGGGGTGGGACAAGGGTGCTAGCGTCTTAAGAGGCCAAGGCGATGCTAATTATCCACCATGTTTGGAAAACCCTGGGCTGGTACAAAACACACTGTATTCTCACATTTGGAATCATAGGAGTGAGATTTGAAACAGGGGTCCTAACCAAAAAGGGCCAATGAGTGCCCACAGCTGATGGGCAGGGGAGCCCCAGGTGACAGGCCCCAAAAGTGATCCAGTTGCAGGAATAGGGGCTCAAGCCAAGAGAATTGTGGGGAGGGAGCAGGAGGCAGGAGCAGGAGGTGGGGAGTGGAAGGGAATAGGGAGAGGTTGCCTTGGAATTCCCAGTGCATGGCCCAGAGGCAAACCCAGAGGCCCCTAAAGGCTTGGGCTTCCCCCCTAGCCACACCCTAGTAGTCCCAAAGTTCCGCCCCACCCCCACCCCCACACAGCAGCCACAGGCAAACCTCCAGCATGAATACCACAGGTATCAGAATGCCAGGTGGGAGGAGTAGGGAAGTCCTGCACAGTGTTTTGCTGTGGGCACCTCTGTCCCCAACCCATTTTCCAAGACAGCTTAGGAAAAACCAAACACTTGCACTATTAAAAGTAGAGCATTGATACTTTGAGAGTTAAATGGGGCCTGCTCAATGAAACCCTTCAAAAGCCAACAGCACGGTACCCAAACCTCAAAGGAATTGTTCTTGCTGTTCTGCCGGTCAGTGCGGCCAGGGCGTGATTTCATGGGGCTCTGGAACCACACACGAAATGTCCCCAATAGGCCTTCTCCTGCTGTAAGTGCTATTTGTTGGTAAATTATATCCTAGACTAACATTTTATTGGAGCATTATAACTGTACATGATAGGTTGATAGGGATACATTCATATATACAAATAACAGTATTGGGGCTGTTTCCTCCCCAGACCTCCCCTTCCCCCATCTCCCCTCCGGACTTCCTGCCACTACTCTCCTGGTCTCTCTCCTGATTTTCCCGAGGTCTCTTTTCTTTCTGAGGTCTTACTGAGGCAGCTTTACATGCATTTTGTATTCTATAAATTATTAGACAAATGCTGCTTTCCATCAATTCAAGGAGGAAGGACTATTCAGTTAAGGCCTGGCAGTCACTCCTAGGAAGAGCTCAAGCTGAGATTCCCAGGAAGGCAATGAGGATCTTTAACCAAAAGTTGGAGAAAGAGCAAAAATGCCCTCAAAAACTAAGGATGAGAGACAAGACGGGAGGCCAGTATTCTCAAACTAGGGAAAAGGCGTGGGAAGGTTTGTGTGAGTTGGCAAAAACGCTTCCCCTGACGAGGACGGAAGCTCCCGGAACCACTGAACACACTGCTGGAGCAAGAGGGGTGCTGGCCAGCCCTCCCAGCCGCCCCCGCTGCAGGACCTCTGCTGAGAGGCTGAGTCGGGGTCCCCAGGGGCTGGGGGACAGTGCGAGGTGGGAGAGGGGTGCTGCTGAGAGTATGCCTGGCAGCTCCTCCCCCAGGTCCGGCCTCACCAGCCCCTCTCGGGCTGCTGTGCTGTAACTAGGAGGTCATGCCACATGCGGATAAGAGGCCAGGGTTGGATGTGGGGCATCATTTTGGTGTTAAGAATCTGTAGCACAATTTGGGGGAGAGTTGTATGACCTATAAGAGGGAGAAAATGGTGCTCTGGGATGGAAACCAGTGGCTGGTGGTTGGCAGAGAGCGCTCTTTCTTCCATTCTGTGGGCCAGGCCTTGTTCAACGAGCTTCGTAACCTCCATGTAGAGTCGGAGTCAGGGGGCTCATATTAAAGATGTTTCTCCAAGTCCCCATCATATCAGAACGGAGGCAAACTTTAGGAAGGTACATAAGGTGGAGCTCAGGGAAAGTCTAGTTACTTGTTTTTGAGTGGATTAAACAATATTTTTAAAAAATTTTTATGCAGAAAATCACTAATCATAGAAAAGTGGGCCAAATTCCATCATTGAAAGAGGACGTGGGAGAGGCAGCATGAGGTCATGGCGATTATCATGATGAGGTTTCCAGATGCAGAAGGGAGTCGTCAGGGTTTGGTACATTTGGTACTTAATCCGGGTGGAGTTACCTGAAACCTCCGTAGCACCCAGCTTCCTTGTGCACGCCTGAGCCTCGGAAGCCTGGCGGGGTCAGGCTGACATCTTTGCTGCTGCTTCTTGCCCGATAGTCCAGCCCCACCTAAGGATGCTGGTCAGCACCGCATGCTCTTCCTCCATCAGTATGAGACTTAGGAAAAGCAAAGAGCAGAGGCAGGTCTTCATGAAGAAAAGGCTGGCATCCCCTAAAGTTAATCTTGTCTTCCAATTCCAAAACCGATGTTGGAACTTGGAATGTCCGTACCTAGGTGATACTGGGACCATGATAGACCTTCAGTAAACTTGGCGGGCAGAGGAGTCAGCGGAAGGAGCCCAGTGGAGGTGCTGGGTGCCTGGGGTTCTTGACCTGCATAGGGAGCTTCCCAAACAGAGGCCTCCTGCAGCTCTTCAGAAGCATTCCAGAGCCCGCACACTGGCTCAGGGCGAAGCTGCAGGAGCTGGTGGCGTGTCAAGTGTCTTGGCCGCAGTGAGGACTCTCCTAATGCTGACCACAGTTCATCATGGCCAATGATAACATCATTAGGTGGTGGAGTCCTGGGGGTGGGTGAGGAGAAGCAGTCAGTCAGGGACCTAGCCTGCGGACCTCTGGTCCAGACGTCACCGATGCCACGGGCAGCCCGGGCTGCAGGTACGATAGCTGCAGCTAGATCACCTGGGCTCACATGAGTTGACTGACTATAGCAACAACCTTTCCAAAGACTTTTCATTCTGAAGATAGAAAAGAAAGAAACGGGGTGAGGAGGAGGGTGCGAGGACCCTTGGGACAGTGAGAATGTGAAAAGACAGTAATAGACACTGTGACTCTTCTAGGGGAGGAGAGTTCGGGTCCATCTGGGGTTCCAGCCCTCACTTCCTCCCGCGGGCGGGCACAATGTCCTGCATTCCTTGGGTGATATCTTCTGCAGGCACTCCTCCCGGCTCAGGGGCCGAGGTCCCATCCCTCAGGACAGTCCCAGCAGACAGCAGGGCACTCCTGTCACTCATTAAGACATTTGAGGCACAAAGAAGTTAAAAGGGACAGAGAATATCGAAGAAGGTCCTGCGGTCCCTCTGCCCTCGACTGTCAGGTTGCCTAAACGCCAGTCCCAGCGGAGCTGCCGCAGCCGGCCATGCACGCGCATCCCCGAGCCATTTCCAGCCACCTTGGGCTGTTGTCTGCTGGGTGACCCCAGGGACACAGCTGGCTGGGACTTCAAAGGTCCCCATCCCTTCCTGAATCTCCTTAGGGTGTTTGTGGGCTGCTACCATGGAGGAGAGGAGGATTGTCAATTAAGGGAAAAGACTCCAGCGAACTGCGGGAGGAAGTGCAGGCGGCCTGGGCTTGACTGTTTATGGTATGAGAGGGAGCTGCGCTTCCCGGCAGCAGCTCACTCTGCAGGGTGGTGCTGGGGTGAAAGGAAGCGCTGAATCACAGCACCAGAAGTTGGGAAGGAGGCAAGATGCGTGCATGGAGGGGAGCAATGGCGAGCTCCACCTACGACTCAGGCCCTGCGGTAAAACACCTACGATCAGCCACAGATTTGTGGCAGTTTCAGACCCACACTAGTCCTGGCCCCTGCCTCCTCCACATCTGCTCCCCCAAAGTTCTGTATCCTCCGCTTTCTCTCATGGTCCCGCCCACAGTTGGGAAGTCTTTCTGCTGGGCTCCCATTCCCCATGGAACAGAGACAAAAAACATGACCCGACTCCAAAGAGTCTCCTGTTAGAGGTACCATCTAGACCTGGCACATAGAAAGACCTGGACACACACGCTCGAAATCAGTAGAGCAAGTTTATCTAAACAGTGCAGATAAGCAATCGGAATTCAAGTTAAAACGCGGGAATTCCGGTAAGCGTCGCTCCCTTGCTCGCATTTGCGTCTTTCTGTGTGCACAGTCTAACTGTCGCTGGTTCTGTGTGGCTGAGTATTTGTGGTTCTGGGGCAATGGTTTCTGCCACGGCCGGTCTCCTCCCAAGGGCAGGGGCCTGCCTATTTGCTTTTAGATCTTGGCGCTGAGCAGGCTCTCAAAAATGTTCTCCAGAGGCTTTGGGGGGGCCATGTGCACTGATGGAGGCAGCCTGATAATATGCTTTGGAGCGAGAAAGCAAGAGTTCTCGAGGTGTGTCACGGATTCCAGCCTTAAACCCGCCCGACTAAACTGCTGTGTCAGGGCTGGGTCTTTTTTCTTCGCCATCTGGAGGTTTTTGTACTTTTATCAGTTTCCCCTCACTCCCAGGTCAGTCACTGCCGGAGTGCCGACATTTCCTGGCTTTTGTTGCTCTGTGGTACAAACCCTGTTTTGAAAGAACAGGAGCATAATAAAAGCGGATGTGAAAGAAGGGCCGGATGACATCACGCAAAATATTTGAGGAAGCCCGCTCTTTGGGTTGTTTATAATCTCAGCATGTTAGCTGTTTGTAATGTGATAAGCGCACGTTTGATATGGATGGGGGAATTACAAGCCTTGTCGCTCAGGCAGTATTCCTGAATTTTTATCTTAGGCTCATAGCAACAAACAGAGGATAGGGGTCTTGGCTGGGATTCCGAGAGACCCTGGCTCATTGGGCGACCTTCGGCACAAGGGTCTGCAGAGTTGAACTGCTTAGATTGTGCCTAAGCCAGCTATTCACTGAATTAAAAAAAAAAAGGAAACTAAGAAGTCTATTTACTAGAGATGAGTTAGCATGCTCAACTTTTCTCTCTCAAAATCTTGCCCCGGTTTATTCCATATGCTGTTCATAGATTCGTAAGCATCATATACATGCTTATTGAATGAAAATCTTAACACATTCCAATGACTCCATAAACAACAAAGTCCCTGGACAGTGAACCTACCGGCCCCTGATGTGCCCAGATCTGTGCTGTGCATATGGAATAGATTGGTCACTCCACTCCTCAGTGGGAGATAATGAACCAAATCCAGACCCGAGCAGTGAACCGGTCCTGCCAGCTCCTCCCACAGCTCCATCTCCTTCAGCCTCATGACAGCCACTTGAGGGAGGAAATTCTACCCATTTTTTAAACCAGGAAGCTGAAGGACACTCAGCTGCAGTGCAAGGCCTGGAGCCCACACAGCCTCCTCCCTCCCAAATGTGCCCCCTAGAGAGAAGACCACGTGCCTGACCCTGAGATCCACACCCAGCTGGAAGCCCTGGGCGGTGTGGAGACACCCAGCAAGGCCCAGGACTCCGGAGGCCCCACCCTCTTGCAGACACTCCAGATTGGGGATGAAAAGGCTGCAAAAGTCAACTGTGTTTGTGCACCAGGTTAGGAGAGGAGGCAGGACTGGCTCCTCAGATTTCACAGCCCCGGTCCCAGCACTCTCAGCACAGTGCCTCGCACCTCAAACTGTGCTTCAGACTCTGAAGGGGCCGCGTAGATGGAGGTCAGCGTCCAGAATGCGGCCCAACCTGGTCCCGGGGTGACTTCATATTTGTAAGTTGATATTGAGATGCCCCTGCGTGCGGTCTCTGAGCGCTCATCACACAAGAATAAAAAGCCCAGCACGCCTGTAATCCCAGAACTTGGGAGGCTGAGACAGGAGGACTGCAGGTTCAAGGCCAGCGTCAACAACTTACAGAGAACCTCAGTGACTTAGCAGAAACCTGTTTCAAAATTAAAATAAATAAATAAAAAGAGGTGAGGGTTGTAGCTCGAAGGTAGAATGCTCCTGAGTTCAATCTCCAGTACCAAAAAAATAGATAAATAAATAATAAAGCCTGGCAAAGAAGCAAAGAGAATGGAATTGGAATTGACCATTGGGATATCCAAGAGGATGATCCACACACTGGCAGCCGAGTGCTGCCCGCGCGGTGGTCAATGTCTGACTGGCACTCTCCTGTGGCCCCAGCAGTAGGTCTCTGCTGTGACTGAGTGACACCTTACTCACAGACCTTCCCGTGAGGCAAGGAAAATGCTTGAGCGTGAGGTCAGAGCCCAGGAATCCTAAACCACCGCAAGTGTGTGGAGGTACCGTGGGCCTGCTCACAGCTGCCAGGCCTCATTAACTTGGCAGAGTCCACACAGGAAACAAGAGCGAGGCAGAGATTCGGAAACGCAGCCCGAGGCCAGGCCAGCAGGTGTGTCCAGTGGCCAGGGAGTTCCTGTGGTGTCGCCCCAGCCCCGGCGCCCTGCGACACGGGCCGCCAAGCTTGGAGAGACACCTACGTGTATCAAAAACTGAGCCTGCCCAGGCAGGGCCGCCGCTGCTCTTCACATACCAATGTGAGCTAACGCCCTCCCTGCCTGGACCAGTCTTCACCCCGCCGAACAGAAATCTTATTGTATTAAGGAAAGGTATTGCTAGATCGCTTTCATTCTGTTCTTCTGAACTGTTTCCCCAAATTTAGCATGACAGGAGAGTTTGGGGCAAAGCTCTTAACTGGACATACTTCTCTGGAATAAATAGCTCAGGAGGTGGATGCACCTCACTTCTTACGACCGATGTTAGCTATTCACTTCAGACCCATATGCCAACACTAACAACATACACATTTTTACTCACCGCTAAAGAGTACCAAGAACTGACATGTCATATAAATAATGAGAATTTAGTGAACACAATGTGTGAGGTAATGCCTAAATTAAATGATGTCTTGTAGACTGTCTCTTGCTAGCTGAAGAACACACAAACAGAACAGCTCATTTAAGGGCATTTGTTCTAAATATAACATATGAAACTGTGCCTGTGAGCCTGGATGTCCATTTCTAGCTGTGCCGACATTGGTGCCTCTTGAAGGAGAGTCGAAGGCTTACAGTGACTTGTTCTGGTCGACACTGAGAAAGGATAATGTCTCTGGGGGTACAGAGTGACTAAATGACAACAGCCTTCCTTTTAAAAAGTCTTTAAGCCGGGCGTGGTGGTACGCACCTGTAATCCCAGTACTTGAGAGGCTGAGACAGGAGGATCACAGGTTTGAGGACAGCCTCAGCAAGTAGTGAGACTCTCATCAACCCAGTGAGACCCTGTTTCAAAATAAAAATAAAATAGGGCTGGGGGTGTAGCTCGGAGGTAGAATGCCCCTGAGTTCAATCTCCAGTGTGAAAAAAAATTTTTTAAGTCTTTAATGCAGCCAGTTTTCTTATTTTCTTGGTGAGAATACTAACATTTAACAAGCGAGGCACAGATAAGACATTGAAGTCGTCTGCTTCGAGACACAGATACAAAGTGCATCGGGCCAACTCCTTCTTGCTGATAGATGTGGCTAAGAGACCACTGCTGTACTAGTCAGGGTTCTCTAGAGCCTAACCAGCAGAATGCACACATAAGTAACTGTAAAGGGGATTTGTTGGATTGGCTCACAATATCAGGCTGGATGGCCCCAAAGTGGCCATCTACTGACTGGAGAACCAGAAACCAGTAGCTGCTCAGTCCTGGAAACTGGAGCCTGAGAACAAGAGGGACCAACAATGCAGCCCTGGTCTGAGTCTGAAGGCCTGGAGCCCCCGGAGAGCCGCTGGTGACAGTCCACGTCCAAAGGTTGGAGAATCTGGAGTCTGATGTCCACGGGCAATGGCAGCGAAATACGCACCTGCTAGAAAAGAATCGAGTTTGTGCACCTGGGCTGGGCTTTCCCCTTCTTCTGGTTTTTCTTCCACCAGGGCCCCCAGCCTATTGGACAGTGCCACCCACATTCAGGGCGGGTCTTGCCCACTCAGTTCGCTGACCCACATGCCACTCATCTCTGGAAACACCCTCACAGACACACTCAGAAGTGTGCTTACCAATTCTCCAGGCATCTCTCAATCTGGTCAAGTTATAACCAAGACGGCCCATCACAGCGGCCGACATGAGGGCACACTAGTTCATGCGTGACGTGTTCCCAGCATGGCATTTGCACCACAGAGGAGCTGAGGGTGGAGTAGATCAATGCAGGTGAACTCAGCAAAGTACCGAGGAGCTGGGCTCTGCACAGGACACCAATCCCCAACGTCCCCTCTAGCCTCAGTCATGGGGCACGCTCTCCTTAGACCTGCTTAGTGCAGGCTTTTCCCAAGCTTGGGGCATGGGGTCCTTGTTCTCTGCAGCTTAGCAGTCCTGTGCCTTCCTCACACCCCCACCTGAGCCTCCCATTTGCTTTAAGATAAAGTACTACATTCGTGTCAGTGTTTCTTTACTTATTGGGAAGTTACTATGTCTAAATAAGCTGTGCTGTTGTTTTTATTGGATACTTACTAATTTTATTAGTTCCCTAGTTACAAAGTTGCATAGGTAGAGAGTGGTCAGCCCCAACGCTCTTTTTCCCATATGCCTTCTTAGTCCGGTATATGATTCTGCAGAACCGAGAATTTTTCAGATACCATCATATAGTGTGCTATGGCAGGAATCCCTGTACTTAAGAAGGATGGGTAGGGACAAGCGGTGAAGCCATTGCGGGCTTGGCTTTCTTTATCCCAGCATGAGAGGCTGGTATGAGTGGGTCTCGGCTGCCCCGCTAGGGTGGCGAGGTGCAGAGGACATTCCAAGCTGAAGGAATGGCGTGTGCACACGCAGGCTCCTTCAGGAGGGTGAACCCCAGGGCTGTTCACACTCGGTACATTTAAAATCCTTAACATTCCTTCATCCTGTGAGAAAACTTTAGTAAGCACTGGGTTGGAGGTGATGGGGAAGGAGGCTTTGAAGTGGATCCAAAGAAACAGCACCCAAGGTGGCATGCGGCGGGAGAGACAAGCGTGCAGTCCTGGGACAGCGAGGGCAGATGAGGGGGTAAAGCCCAGTGTCTGATGTGGCTCCAAATTGAAGGATTGTACCAGAAGTACCCACCTGGCCAGGCGTTAGTGAAGGGTGATAGTCTATATTAAAGATGGAAAGGGAGAGGGGACAGGGAAAGTGATTTGCAAAAATGGGTCAGTCGACAGACCCACCAAAGCAGTCGAGGACAGCGCTCGAATAGCTTCATACAGAGCCACCTGGCATCCAGTCTTGTCATCCTGGCTGTGCATGTGTACTCGTGTGTGTGTGTGTGTGTGTGTGTGTGCGCGCGCGCACATGCATGTTAGCTCTCAGAATAATCATAGCTAGATCACACGCACCTGGCATCCTGCGCCAGCGCAGTCCCGCTTCCCGGCATGGCGGCAGAGGAAAGTGCCAGTCGGATTTGATCATGAGGGGCTTCCCTGGAGAGGCGAGGCCTCCTCTCCACCTGAGGTTTATTTCATTTTTAACACAAAACCTTCAGGTCCCAGGCAGGAAGTCATTCAAGATCAACTTTTGGAATCAAGTGTGTAAGACCCTATTCAAAATAGAATTAAGCCATTTATTTGTAAATATATCCAAATTGCAATGAAAATAAGCCTTCATCTCAGCAGCTGGAGCGGTGGTAGCCACAGATGTCGTCAGTGGGCATTGCAGTGGGTAACGGAACAGATGTGGGGGAATAAATAGGAATCAGAAATAAAAGAACACCGGCATTCAGTGCCCAAGACACTATAGCACAGGGAAGGAAACCCTTAAGATGCAGGCAGCTCATGCCCCTCGTGCATCCAGACACCCCACCTGTAAGCCCTCACTGCCTCTCTGCTGCCCTTCGGTCTGCCTGCCTGGTGTTCAGTCCCAGCGGACCCCACCCGCAGGCCCACTGGTTTCTGCCTGCCCGGCTCCTCCCAGGACCTCACCCCAGGTCCACTCCCTGTCCTGCGCCGTCTGGGTCCAAGTTTCTGGACTAGATGAGTCAAGGTGAGGCATCTCCAGATCTCCACCCAGCACCTCGGGTGATGACCGGTCACTCTGCTAATGGGACTCGGGAAGGAAGGGGATGGATGCTTCTGGACGGAGGGCTTGACCTGCGTTCCTCCTGGCTTGCTGTCAAGCCGTAGCACCTGCATCACCCATAGCGCCTCCCTCACGAGAGAGGAGACATGTTCACAGCCCGCCTTGCGTCCAGAAGGGAAGAGAGTGAATGTTGAAGAAACTGCCGGGGCAGAGGGTGTGCGGCAGGAAATGCCAAGCCCCCTCTCCCAGCTCAGCCAGCTGGCCCGCTTGTCTCCACCTGCAGTCTTGGGCCCACCCACACCTGAGATCATCCCTCGCCCCGGGCCACGTATTTCTGAGGAAACATTGGCTCATACCTCCTTGGCTGGAGTTCAGTTCCCATTCCAGTGTCTGCAGCCCCAGGCTCCTGAGCCAGGCTGCTGTCTGATGCTAATGACCCCGGACTCAGACAGGACGAGGGTCTCTCAGAAGTACACCAGCGAAGCCGGGCATGGTGGCGCACACTTGTAATCCCAGTACTTTGGGAGGCTGAGATCGGAGGATCTGGGTTCGCGGCCAGCCTCAGCTCTCTCTTTCTCTCTCTCTCTCTCTCTCCCTGTCTCTCTCTCTCTCTCTCTACTTAGTGAGGCCCTCCGCAACTTCATGAGACCCAGTTTCAAAATAAAGGATAAAAAAATAGGCCGGGGGTGTAGCTCAGAGATAGAATGCCCCTGGGTTCAATCCCTGGTACCTCAAAAAAAAAGAAAGAAATAGACCAGCGAACCTCACTGCAGACCCATGCAAGAGGATGCTTATCCTCATTCTGTGCCGAGGGCACAGTGGTCCGGCAGGGTTAGCGTGTTCTCTGCCAGGCTCTGCCCTTCATCTTGACCGTCTCCTGGTTTGCTCCTGGTTCCCTTCCCCCACTCAGTCCTTGCAACCTGCCTGGGGTGCTTGCCTGCCGGCCCTCACCCTGGAGTCCAACAACCCGTTCATTCTTCACTTGACCTGCTGTGAATATCACAAGGATCAATGATGTCACTTGGGAAGTGTTCTGGCTCAGCCCGTGACCTCCAGGGCCCTCCCTGTCTGCTGGCAGCCCTCCCCATCTGTCAAATTCCCTCTCCAGCACCCACGCCCAGCACCACCATGTCACAAGTTGTCTTATCAGTAGCAAATCACATTTGGAAAACACCACTAGACTTGGAATTGCCTAAGAACTAAGGTGGCCACATTGGCTAGACATTGCTCATTAAAATACATAACTGTGCAAGTACGAAAACATGCGGCTTGTTCTGCGTGATCCGAGTGATGCGGGTGGCTGCTCCTGGCAGGGAGCGCACAGGGCCTGAAGGCTGTCCACCCAAAACTCTCCTTGGCTCACCTGTTTCAAATACAACAGTCTGGCCTCCTCCTCCTCCCCTCCCTCGGTCTCCTCCAAGAGGGCGGGCAATGGCTCCGCCATAACCGTGCTGGAACTCAGTGGCGGGCAGTGGTCCATCAGGGGGCACTTATTCTAAGTAGGTGAGTGCTTCTCCCCATGAATTAAACTCTGTCTCTAGCTGCTCACCATTCCAGCACCGTTCTGCAGTGACTGCAGTCTGGGGTGCCATTGCAAGGCGGTTAAACAAAGGGAACAGAGTTGGCTGCCTCGCCCACCCACGTTCTGGGGAGAAAGATTTCTTTCTGTGTGTGCCACTCTGATTTCCTTTTCCATATACCTTGTCTTGCTAATACCATGTTGGAATTATTTCCTTAATTTCTAAGGCTGCATGTGCGGAAATGGCTTATATTTCCTGCTTTGATAAACTAATAGAACTTTGCTGGGAACCTTGTTCCCAAGTTGGCTTTTTTCTTTGCTGGCCTCTTTTTGGATTAAAAGGATATTTCCAAATAGTCCAGCTTGACTAGACTTGTGACAAACACAAAGACATGTATAGATTATTTTGCCTTAAAACATGAAAGATAATCACTTTTAACAATAAGAAAGGTTTACCTTTTATGCCACTTAGAATGGGCTATTCAATGTTCCTCTGCGGAGGAAGTTTGGGTTGGATGCTGGGGGCAGTCCAATGGTAAAATATCTGTAAATTCCCCTCAGAGAATTGCTCTTTTTGGCTGGAGGTATATTGGCTTAGAAAGACTTCCTTGGATAAGACGTTTCTTGGAACATTTGGAGGACAAAATATTCTTTGTTTCAGGACAGATGAGTTTTGTTCCTGAGTCTTCATATAAATCTGATTAATACTCATTTTTTATGTGCAAGTTGAAAACAATGGCCAGCATTTTTCCTTTCATGCATATATATTGGATCAACTTTAATGTCACTCCTATGTGCAGAGAGCTGGGTGTGTTTCCATGGATTCTTGCCCTTCGTATACACAGACTATTCTTACAGGAAGTTCAGACAAATCGCTAGTCTTCAGTTTTGTTTTCTAGCATTCAAGTTATCATTCAACAGGATTTTTGAATGTCCTAACTATCAGTACAAGTCTGTCACTGGGGAGAGCAGCACTGAGCTGTTTTCTGGACACTCTGAAATGGGGCCACGCTGTAGGACTGTGCGCCTTTGCACCAGGTGGGAAAGGAACCTCTTTCCTGTCCCCTTAATAGCACCTGATCCCTAAGGAAGGCGACAGGGCACTCCCGCTCCTCGCTGCCATCGGGTTGCTCAAACAGAGGCCATGCCAGCAACCTGTGGGACCGGATATCCTCTTAATCTTGCAGCTGCTACTGCGGATCTCTGCTCTGACTCTTCTGAATCCCATTTATAAATGGCAGGGCGGTCTCTGCAGGCAGCCAGAGAGCCGGTAACTCAACACACAAGATTCTGCACTGGGCCTGATATGAACCGGGTTGAGGAAGTGGAGCCTGGGTTTCCTTAGAAGATCTTGTGAATTCTCTTTTGCTAGAGACAAAAAACTCACTGAGGAATCTAGACCATGCATGTAGAGTGGGGTTGATGTGTCGGGGATGAGTGCCCATGATAGTAGATGCATTTTCAAATCTTTCCACATGGAATGATGCCAAGGTTCAGAAACATTCCAAGGGAAAGAATTCCCATGTAGAAAGTCAACGAGAAAGCCCTTGCTCGGAGCTTTCCACTTTCACCAGAAGCACGGTCGGGTGCGTCCCCATTGAGTGCAATGTGAGCCGAGTTCTCCAGGAAGTGCCCCGTGGGCCCTCACTTCACCATCTGCCACCTCCGCATCCAGTTCACTTCCAGGTCCTACGACTGCTGGTCAGTGATGCCGGCCACCAGTTCTGGGCAGGATAAAATTCAGCAATAAAGAAGAGCCCGAAAGGGATATGTCTTCAAGAAGGAAAAGAACTGAAACTGGTTGGAGCTTTGATTGGAAGCTCAGCATCTGCACCCTGGGTGCTCAGAGCCCCCCACATGCAGTGCAGGGAGCAGGCTCAGAGGGAGGCTCAAGGGTGGCACTTTCCCAGGACGGATGTGCTGGACCCACTTTAGATGTGGAACCCGCTCAGCAGTGACAGAGCCGCCTTCTGCTCCAGCGAAGGACACGGTGTGTGACTCCCTCCCGGGCTCCCATTGAAGCCTTTCACAATGCAGGTCCTGTAGAGCAGGGCCCCACAGACCCCCACATGCCTACCAGGAAATCATGGCAGAAAGTGGATTCTGACCTGGAAGAGCTTGGGAGGCTGTGTTCCCCACTGGGATCAACTTCAGGGTGAAGCTGCTGCTACTGTGGGTCCACACTGCACACTTGGGGTCATGGGGTCTAGACAGGAGAACGGCCGCCTTGCCACAGTGGGTCAACTACCTCTTAGCCTTCGGGTCTAAGTCCCTGCCTCTACTCAGTCTCTCTCTCCCATATCCCTGGTGAAGTTGCTTCTAGACTCCGCCTGGGTCTCTCAGCCAGCGTCTTCACCAGTGTGCCTGCAAAGGCTCCCCTGGCCCATGGCCCTTCCTGCTGGCCTTCTCCCTCGGGCAGGTTTCAGTCCCAGGAATCCTCATGAGAATGGCCCACCTTCAGCTCTTCCTTGCAGCGCAGACAGTGCACTGTGCTTTGTTATGTTAAAGTGGCTTTGAAACTCTTTTTGCCCAAAACTAACCAGTTGTGTTTACTTTTCCAAACCACTGCTGTGGCGTCCACCACACTGGCGACGTCAAGAGCTGATGGTGATGGGGACATCAACAGCCCATGTCCTTCCCAACCTCTTTTATTCCTCTTCCATTCTTGAAGGATCTGGTGCCCCTGAGGGATAGGTGTCCAGGGTGGTGGGTGACGAGACAGTTGGCCAGATGGAACTGCCCACAGGTCCCTGGCAGTGCTGAAGGAACTGGCGATTCACCCCCTCCCCATCTGTCCTTGGTTTGGAAGGAAGCCCCCAATTTGAAATGATCACGTGTCTGGGAAGCAGCTGGGATGGCTCCTGCTCGAGCAAGGACTAGGTGCCCTGACATCTCTGAAGAGACTCTGTCTTGGACTATAACGCAACTGTGGACTGAAATCAGGCCCTGACCGGAAGTTGGAGTCATAGAAATGTTGGGGTCTTCTGAGGTCATATGAATGGCTTCAATTTCACCCCAGTTCTTGGCTCCCCAAGGGTGATACTGTAAAGGTCTTGCTCACCTGGGCTTGGAAGAGAGGGGGCCCTTAGGGTCTTCAAGCTTGAGGCCCCCAGGCTAAGTGGCCTTTGTGGAGTGGGCACTGAGCAAGACGGGAACATGGTACAGTCCTAGGGACAGTCCTGAGCTACAGATCTCCAGTAAAATTGGTCCCTTGCTCCATGAGTCCTTTTTACCTGGAGATGAAGGACATCCTAGTAAGCAGAGGTTGGCCAGTTCAGGTGAATGGGCATGGCGTGGCCCATGACGGCAGGCGCTTTCCACACCAGCGTGGGTCTGTGGGCACCTCCAGCCTCGGAACTTCATTTCCCTGGATGTTTCTGCAGTGAGGTCAGTGGCCGGGCACATGTGCAGGGGCTTCAGAGAGTGAGGCAGGGAATACAGCACTGCAGACCTGCTACCGCTGGGAATTCAGACTCGAAATGAGAAATTCATGGAGCTTTTAGCCAACATCTCTTCTTTTAACCTGTGATTTTGTAGAATGAGAACTGTAAAATACTTGCAGAAAAAGAAGGCAGAAAGAAAAGCTTACCCTCACGGAGACTGAAATGGAAATACGGGCCAGGACCGGTTTCTATCCTCCGGTGGTGAGCAGGCGCTCGAGGCGGACGCAGAGCAGGAGGGGCTGGTCATTGGTACTGAGGAGTTGACCAGAAGTAGGACTGAGGCTTATCTTTAGGTTGCATTGAGTGGTACAATCAAAGGATAGCCTGGTGACGAGGTGGCAATGTGGGTCTGAGTTGTTAGTGTCCTGTTGGAGTGTGAGAGGGAGGGCATGGACCTGGAGTCCCACAAAGCAGTGCCCCACTCTCCTCCAAGGCCTCGGGAAGGCATTCCCATCTTGAGAATGTTCCAGAGCTCCAGATCCTGTCCCAGGAACACTCAGGTCAGAGACAGGGTCAGTCTGAGAGACCGCCTGGAACACGCACCCAGTTAGTAAATATTTCTGTTCTTCCTGGAGACCTGACATTCCACCGTGTGGCACCCAGGACTGTTGTAGATGCTGGAATTCACAAGAGTCTCTCTGAAGGACAGGTGATGGGAACACACACACCCCCGCTCGCACGCACGCTCACTCGCAGCTGGAGTGCCTGTGGGGGAAGTGGGCTTGGTTTGTAAGGGGGCTGCCTCCCAGCGGTGTAGCCCCCTTACATTCCCCATCTCATGAGACGGGGTCCCCCAGCCATTGGTGCATGACTGGAAGAGTGTCGATGCTGGGAGATGCCCTCGTCACCTTACCTGTCCTAGATCCAAAAGCAAAAAAGTACCATTCCGTTCTGAGCAGGGAGTGAGCCCAGCGACTCTCCTAAACTTAGAATCAGGAGTCTGTGAGATGAATTTCAAACCATTAAAATCATTTCAACCATTGAGTTGCATACAGAGATTTGGCAAGGGGCTCTAGAGTCAAAATTAAAAATAGCATGTGAAACCCCAGATGGAGAATATGAGTGTGTGCTTTCCCCTCCAGACTGGGGCACCCCCTTCCCCTTTCCAGACGACAGGCAGATGAATGACTGGGTGAACTGGGGATATCTCCCAAGGCACCTTTTCTTGTCGTGGTCACATAGAGTAAGAGCCCATCCAGGCTTGTCCCCTGGTGCCAAAGGTAATTCATGAGACCTGCAGCTGAGCACAGAGCTGTGTTCCTAAAAATTACTGTTCAAAACCATGGGATTTATGAGCCCCATTGTAGGCAAACATTAAACCCATAAAAAAATCGGCAAATGCTTAGAATCCTATTTCGAGAGCATTTAAGAATGTTTTATGTTTGTTCTTACACTCTGGATCTCAAGCTGTCTCATTACCTCGAGAGAGACAAAAACCAAAAAGAGACGGAGCAGGCTCTTGAGGTATTATTGGTTTCCTTAAAGGATTTGAGACACTCGGACTCTGGAATTCTTCACAGTAGCGACGGAAGCATCACATGCCGGATTAGGTCAAGAATGATAGAACACACAGGAAATTGTGGAACTCTCCAATGAGACTTCTCTAGTAGAGAATTGGTAGCTAAGGAGGGGATTTGATTGTCTGTACAAAAAGAGCCCCGGGGGGGCTGCGGGGCCAAGGTGAACTCTGGCCAGCTGGCCCGCATCGGAGGCTTGCTTGTCCTGCACGTCCAGGGTGCACTGTGGACTGAGCCCAGGCTAAGCAGGACTTGCAGAGGGGCACAGGCACCCAGCACGGTGGGCACCAGAGGGTTCTGGCTCACACGCTGTCACAAGAGGCATGGTAAGGTTTGGCGCTATGGATGCCAGAAGCTAACTCTCTCCAGGGTTGACCTAAGTGTACCTGCTGCCAGATGGGATCTGTTGGCTGAAACAGTGGTCAAGCGCAAAGAGCCAGGCTGATCCCCTGACTGACTGCACCAGCTTACCTTTGTTGTGTGGGGGCGGGGCTATACAAGCTCACCTGTGGGGCAGGGCTGCACCAGCTCACCTGGGGGGGGGGGCTGAGGGCCAGGGATGCTTGGCCACTCAGAAAGAGGAGGGAAGAGGGTGAATCTGCTGTCCCACTCAAAGTACTCAGCACTGGAGGAGCCAAGGCATCTCTCCACATGGTCCTGTCTCCACGCCCTTCTATCTGAATGTTGAAATCAAGAGTGAGAAACTCCTTTCCCCCATGGGACTGTCCAGTCAGAGAACGCCCTCAGATATCCCGTGACCTCACTTAAGATTTACATCTGTGATGAAAAGTTCATTTATGCCACCCCAAGTCGCTACATTAGTTTTCAGGAAAGCCTCTCCCCCCGCCCCATTCCTCCTTCTCACTATATAAAACTGTCTTGTGGAACAAGAGGGAGGGAACGGACACTCCCTGTAGGGGTGCCAGTGGCAGCAAGGGCATGCATGGTGACCACAGCAAGGGCGCGCTGCCCTGCAGGACGCGCATGGTGACCACAGTGAGGGCGCGCTGCCCTGCAGGATGCATGTGCTGGGGGAGGCGGGGCATGTTCCACCGCAGGGGTGGATGGGAATTCTCTATACCTTCCACTTGGTTTGCTGTGAACCTACCTAAAACTACTTCTAAAAAAATGGCTTCTTAAGTATTTTGAATGAGTGCTTGGTTGTTAGAGTTGAAAGGACTCTCAGCAGGCGGTATGGGGATGCATACTGAGATGGCCTGTTTTGGGTAACATTCTTTGCTTTGTGTTTGGTTTTTGCAGGGGGTGAAGAAGTCTGATGTGCCCTGTGGAGGGAGAGACTGCAGCGGCGGCTGTCAATGCTACCCCGAGAAAGGAGGGCGGGTAAGTCAGAGCATGCAGTGAATACCATTTCCCGACACTTCTGTTGGAAATGAAAGTCTTCCATTGCCTGATTAAGTCAACTGCATACTTGGCTAAGAAATTTACGAAAAAGGTTTTTTTCACCAGAACAAGCAACCATATAATGCAAAATTGGGTCAACTTTTCTCTTTTTCACTGTTATGAATACATACACAATGCTCTTAGTCCCCATGGGGGAATGCTTCCAGGACTCCTATGGATCTCAAAATCTAAGGATGCTCACGCCCCTTACGTAAAATGGTATAGTATTTTCATATAAGTTATGTACATTTTCTCATATGCATTAAGTCACCTCCAAATTACTTCTAATATGTAATGCAATGTAAATGCTATGTAAATAGATGTTATACTATGTTATTTAGGGACTAAAGACAAGAAAAAAGTCTGTACATATTCGGTACAGATGCATTTTTTAAAATATTTTCAACCCGTGGGTGTTTGGATCCATAGATGTAGAAACGGCAGGTGTGGAGTACCAACTAGATATATGCATGTGTGTCTACATGGACACACACACACACACACACACAAAATACAATGATGTTTTATACTTATATTTTATATAAACATATGTTATAAAAAGAGTATATAAAGAAAGGCACAGTTGGATTCACTCTGCAGGGCAGGTATACAAACCAGAGAATGCTGGCAATTGTACCACTGATAGTGATTCTAAATTTAAAATCACTCATTCCCTACAGCTCACTTCACAGATAACTAAGAAGAAAAATAGCTGCTCCCAAACTATTGCTCCCAAACTATTACCGTAACAGCATAATTTGAAATGTGGGCCTGGTATCTATCGGGTTTGATATGCTCAGTGTTCAATTGAAGTGATTGGTCTCTCATTCTGTTGCCTCTAAAACTGGTGTTTGGAAGCCAGGCGTGGTGGTGCACGCCTGTAATCCCAGCACCTGGAAGGCTGAGACAGGAGGATAGCAAGTTCGAGGAGAGCCTCAGCAACTTAGCAAGACCCTATTTCCAAACAAAAAATTTAAAAAAGGGCTGGGGGTATTGCTCGGAGGTACAATGCCCCTGAGTTCAATCCCTAGTACCACGCACACACACACACACACACACACACACACACACTCACACACACACACAAATATAAAAAAACTGGTGTTTGGGTCTTATTACTTATTTTTAAAACACAGTGTTTATATTTGTGTGTTCGAGTCCTGTGTGTGTGTAGATGAGGGGAGAAATGTATGCCGCAGACTTCCGCGTTCTATTCCTGGGATCCAGGCTGTTCCCTCTGGGATTCATGTTTGTCTACACCTTTGTTTGGTGAATGCCAGGCTGTGGGAGACAGCCGGGAATTCTTTTTTTTTTTTTTTTTTTTTTTTTTTTTTTTTTTTTTTTTTTTTTTTTGCAGTGCCGGGGATTGAACGCAGGGGCGTTCTACCTCCGCGCTATGCCCCCAGCCCTATTTTTTATACTTTATTTTGAAACCGGGTCTCACGAAGTTGCGGAGGGCCTCACTAAGTAGAGAGAGAGAGAGAGAGAGAGAGAGCTGAGGCTGGCCGCGAATCCGGATCCTCCGGTCTCCGCCTCCCAAAGTACTGGGATTACAAGTGTGTGCCACCACGCCCGGCTAGATAGCCGGGAATTCTTGCTGGGAATTTCCCGGTTACTGTAGGAAATTGCAGTCCTTGGTGCCCCAGCGAGTTTGACCCAGAGGAATCCTGAATCAGCTTTTAAGGCAGCTGTCCCCATTCCTACCATTGGGAAGAGCAGTCCTCTTGTGGCGTGTGGCCCCTGGGGCTTGGGTATTATGCCATCTGGGGATTATATCACCACTTCTGAGTCCTCTTCACAAAATCTTACAGGTAACATTTGTGACAGCGAGCCTCTTTGTAAATGTGCTATCCCATGACTGGTCATCATGCCACTGGCAAAGATTACGACTGAGCCAGGCATGGTGGAGCACACCTGTAATCCCAGTACTTGGGAGACTGAGACAGGAAGATCGCAGGTTTGAGGCCAGCCTCAGCAATTTAATGAGGCCCTCAGCAACTTAGCAAGACCCTCTTTCAAAATAAAAAAAATAGGACTAGGGGTGTAGCTCAGAGATAGAACACCCCTGGGTCCCATCCCCAGTACCACAAAAAAAATAAATAAAATAACAACCAAAGGCCCTCACTTCCTCAGAGTCACCCTGTCCACATGCCAGGGTCGTCAGGTGCCACAGAAGTTCTCAAAACAGTTACCTTCAGTTTTAATAAAGGGTTTCTCTGCTTGGACGGGGGACTTTATGTTGTAGGAATTATAGTTGAAGATCATTTGTCAGCATTTAACAAGGATAATCAGTTTTTAAATAAGCAGTTGCCATCTCATGAGCTTTTGATTTCCTCTGGGTCCCTTGCCATCATTTTTCCCAGTGGTGAGAGGATCAGTCAGTGGGGAAAGTGGGTGGCTGTAGACTTCTGCTCCCTGGGATTTGGATGGCTCGGCCTCCTGTGGACACAGAGTGGATAAATCAGCAGTGTGCGGACAGTGCGCGGCCAGCCCGTGTCGGATGGAGCTGGGCTCTCGGGCCGCTGCGTTCTTCTCTGGAACCAGCCAGAACCCCAAACAGCCCAGCAGCAGCCTGCCAGCACCATTCTTTTTTACACTTTCTGAGATTTCTAATGTGTAACTAATATATTACCATTTTCCATACTGCCTTCACAAGAATTTTGTTCTCAAGTAAAGACAGCTTTTTCTTTATTCTTCTTCTTTCTTTTTTTTTTCTTTCTTTTTTGGCACTGGGGATTGAGAGCATTCCACCTCTCAGCTACACCCCCAGCCCTTCTTAAGTTTTTTTTTTTTTTTATTCTGAAACAGGGTCTCACTAAGTTGCTGAGGGTTTTGCTAAGTTGCTGAAGCTGGCCTCCAACCTACGATCCTCCTGTCTCAGCCTCCTGAGTATACTGGGATTACAGGCATGCACACCACACCCACAAGCCTGCTAATTCTAACTCTTTCAATATATACTGGCATCAGCCTGCCCATGTACTCTCATGTTATGCCCAAGATCTTTTCAAAGAGGCTCTTAGGGGGCAGATCTCTGCTACTCCATCACAGGTCCTAGGGGTCCGTGACGGAGTCAATTCACAGCACAGATCCTGAGCCCTAGTAGTTTCCCAGTGTCCTGACTAAGGAAGCACCTGGGTTTGTGTTTAGACATTGCCAAATAAATTGAAAAGTTGACGCCTCAGGTTAACGTGATAAACACGAGTGATCCAGAACTCGGCATGCGCTTGGCTTTCCGCCAAGTATTCCGGCGGGGTTCTCGACACTGATGAAGTGGAGATTTGGCAGATGTCTGAGTGGTTCGTACACGAGACAGAGGAAGCGTTGGCTCCTGCGCGTCCTCAGTGCCCCGCACACGGGTGCCCTTCCTGTCGCTCAGGTGTGCTGAGCAGTGCTTGACGCTGTTACCACCCACCCCGAGACCCACACAGCAGCAGGGCCTGCAGATGTCACTGGGATGTTGGCTCAGTCAGCACACAGGCCGTCCAGTTAATCCAGTGTCCCACTGCCCCGTGGTCAGTGAGCCAAGGGAAATGGCTGCTGGCGGAAGGTAGGACAAACCCTGGGGAGGAGAAAAAGCAACTCTATTGACGCCAGACGTCATCTAGCATATTCCTGAAGATATCGGTTGGGACAATTACCTCTCCTTCACTAAAAGTTATTAAGATGCAGAATCTATATCGATACTACAAACTTGGTGTATGTAGACTAAACACTTACTCATTAACAGATTTACCCAGATGTGTTTCTGCAGAGAGTGGGGCCATTTCTGCCCTGCTTTGAGTTTGATCATATTTTTTAAGTAATATAACACATAAAAATAGCAGCTGGACAGAGCCTGGTGTCCAGAGGGTTGTGTGCATAGTTTGTTCTTTCCCACAGCGTCCCCTGGGGTCACCAGCCATATATTTTCCCCACGGTGCTACTGTAGGGGCAATGAAAACACCTCCCTACAGACGGGCCTCGCCCAGGCCCCGGCTCACGCAGCCTTATATGGGCATGGTACCCCAGTTAATGTGTATCTCACCATGGTGACAGCCAGCAGCAGACACTGTATGTCACTGGATAACTTTTGGACTCTAAGCAGAAATCACCCCCATACCCATGGATTCCAGTTCCAAATGGAGTCTCATGTTACCAAGTGAATGAGCTTTGTGTAAAATGTATCCAGCCCAGTTTTTGGCTGCGGATTCTCATGGTAGGGAAAGAACTGCTTCTTGCAGGCAGAACCGCCCACCAGTCCCCTGGACAATTCCAGCAAGCTACTGAGCTGGGGTGGGAAGTTGCAGGAACGGTGGTGGAGTGTCTGGGCCTCTGTGCTCCTTGCTCAGGGCTGGGGGGCAGGCGCAGGGGACCATCTGGCCCATCTCCTGTAATCCACGTTCACATCAGAGGTGAAGGGCCTGCAGGCCCACACCCGGATTGTGGCAGAGGCCCTAACAAAACCCACGTTCCAGGCACTGCAAGGAGCTCTTTTTGCACAAGAGTCTCTGGTGCATGCACTCCTCTGCCTGTTTTTGGAGGTGGGTGGAGATGGGCGGATGGGAACACAGCAAAATGTGTTCCTTGGCTCTTGGTGGGCTCAGGCGGTAGCGATCCTGAAGTAAAGGAGACCCCTAGCCTTAGGGAAAGGAAGGAGAGGGGTCTGCAGGGATGAACCACCAGCAAATGGCAAGCCCTCGCCTCTCAGGTGGGCTGTAGTCTTGCTAATGGTGCGGCCAATCATAAACCTTACCCTGCTGTGTGTATAACCAGGAGTTCAAAATGAAACCGAATTTTCTCTTTGAAGGAGTCGATATGAATCTGAAAGTCCCTGAGGGGCAGTAGAGACAGATCAGCTCTGAATGTGTGGGGTGTATGGCACCAGCCCTGTCCAAGTCGTGGGGAGATGTGGAATCAAACCCGGTGCTGCTCTGGCCGGCCTCCTTTCAAACCCACAGCCAGCCTCCCCACAGACACGGCGGGAGCTGTGCTCCACGTGCTACACAGTCATCTCCAGTGTTTGATGCACCTCTGGCCCAGAAAGGACAGCGAACCATTCGTCAGTAGCAGCTGCTGCCTGGCTTCCGGGCTACCGCCCGGTCCACACGCAGCTCTTACCTGCTTTCAGAACCGTGGGGTTATCTCTGGTGGGACTTTGGAGCGAAGGTCCTCCGGCTCCTGCTAGGACAGTAGCTGCAGCCGCTCAGTTACTCATCATTTTCTGTGGGGAAAATAAGTTTGGACAAGGGCCACCTTCCACGTCAATCACAGATAGCGCCGCTCTGTAAAAGCGGCATTTTCTGTCATGTCCACCTTCAGGAGAAGAGCCAGCCACCCTGAGCAATGGCTTTTACATTCCTTCAGCGCTCAGAGTGTATTTTGTGTATTGTGTCAGCTGCGACGTGCGAGGCCCTGGCCCACGAGACGGGGCCGCACCAGTGAATAGCGGACAGCTGTCCCTTACAGCACGGTGTGCCCGGGGTGACCCAGGGAGTCTGACTAAGCCAGGCTGGCCACAGCGGAGCCGGGGCAGCGAGTGGAGGGTGGTGATGTTGGAGAGAAGGCATATGGGAGAAGGCTGCACGCGCCTCGGGGGCCACCAGCCAGGGCGAGGTGACAGGCCCCCAGGAGACTTCTAACCCCATCCAGGCTCACAGAGCCCTGTGGGGGAGCTGATTAGGGTGCCTATTTGGGATCCATTCAATCTCCATCCAGTCCTAGACAAAGAACATGCCACCAAAGACCTGAAACTTGATCCCTAATGCAGAGAGGTTACATTTAGCCACAGCTGGCCACTAACATTTAAAAGCAATATTTTTCATCAACAAATATTTATCGCACACCTCTCGTGTCAGGTGCCACGTGGGCACCAAGAACACAGACGCGCACAAAGCGGGTGGCGTCCCCAGTCTGTGGCGCTGGCAGTCCGGGGCGTGTCTCCCCAGGAATCCTCCTCAATGTGTTCCGGCTGCGCTGTCCAGGGTGGCTGCGTGAGTCCTGGAAACGTGGCTAGTGTGCGCATGAGATGATTTCAGATTTTATTGTATTGTAATGAATTAAAGCTCATGTGGAAGAGAAGGGACTGGAAGGAGGGACAGGGACAGTGGGAGAGACAGTGAGAGTCACTGTGTCCGAATATTCTAGATGGTAACACCTAGGCAAGAAAAGAACAATAGAAAGCGGGGGATTCCTGGAACTAAGACCAGGATTTGCAACCTATTGAGCTTATACCTTTAGAAGAGATGTTATCTCTGAAGTAAACAGGCCCAGGGCACAGCCAGGATGTATGGGCCCGCCAGCCAGGGGAATTCCTACAGCCTTAGTCACCTCACCCTCCCTCACCCCAGAGATTGTACTTCATGCTTTTCCAACGCTAGTGCCGACCCAGACGCTCTTCATCCTCTGAACACTCCTAGTATGTTGGCTTCGGTACAGGCAGCCCTCGCAACCCAGCCCGGAGCTTTGAACATGATGAAGCTCTCCCTCGTTCCAGAAAGATTTGAGTAAGCATGCTCTTACAGTAGGACCTTTAACCAACTGTTAGAGAAATTAGTTAATTATGCTGCCAGGGAAGAGAGAAGCAACTGCAGTTTCTGGGCCCTCCTCCCCTCCCCTTCTGCCCACTATGAAGAATATTTAATGTCAAAAGACTGTTCTAGGGAGGCTGAGACAGGAGGATTGCAGGTTTGAGGCTGGCCTCAGCAATTAGCAAGATGCTGTTTCAAAATAAAAAGGGCTGGGAGTGTAGCTCAGAGGTAGAATGCCCCTGTGTTCAACCTCTAGTACCAGTACATATATACATACATACATATGTACATACATACATAAAACTTTTATAACACTATTCAGGATTTGACACCAAAAAAGGTCAGATTGAAGTTCACCCATAAGGAAACATACTTTATTAAAATGATAAAAAATAATTTCAATATCACGTCACTGAAGAGACTCAACATCAGTATGGACAGGATCTGATGATTAAAAGTTAGGGTTCCAAAGGGCTGGGGTGGAGCTTTTGTAGAGCGCATGCTTAGCATGCGTGAGGCCCAGGGTCAATCCCCTGCTCCCCCCAGAAAAGTTAGTGTTTAGAGAAAAATTTTATTTCTGCTGTCTTTTTAAAGCAGGCTTCACGCTGCTAGGCAAGCACTCTGCTACTGAGCTCTGTGCCCAGCCCCCATTATCTTTGAAATCATCATTTCCTTTATCCAAAACATGATAAATTTTATCTTGGATTCTATTGCTTCCTATCAGTAAAATGTGTTATTTAATAATATGAGTCATGAACATCTTTTTGGTGAAAATTAATCACAGTGGCTGTGGCCTTGCATTTATCAACCTCAGCAGAAATTGCTCGTGTCACAGCAGAAATTGCTCGTGTCACAGCTCCTTACCACGACAGCTGAGCAGGTGTGTGATAGACACTGGTGTTAGCAGGGGACACGTTCACATAGGTGCAGATATTTTCAGAGAGGAACAAGAAGCACTGTCCAGTGCATATTGTACCTGAGTGCAGAGGAAGACTAAGAAATGCTTTTGAATTTCATTTGCCCACTTTCCCCTCCTCTGATGGACATACACACACATGCCCCCCCATGCCTTGGCAGCCCATGCCACATTCTTTCATAGTGAAATATTACACTTCTTTGATTCCAGACGTTGCTAATGAGGTCATTACCTCAGTGCCTTGATATACTCAGAAAAGCCTTTGTGAATTATCTACTACTCTAGTGACACAGAAGGGGAACCCACTGTCTTTTTGAGAGCCACACTCCCCTCCATGCCTATCCGGATTGACACCCAAAACAACCAACCCTGGAATAGAAATTTTCAGAGCTTGGAGCAGGAAACAAGGTTGAGGGAAAAATTAATCCTTCCATGGGCTCAGGACAGTGGACTCGGCTTGCACTGCCCCAGGTAAATGGCCTCCACACTGGCCATTGTCACCAGGAATGGTGACAATAAGTAGGCGGACTCCATCCAGTCCGAAGCCGAAGGCTCTGGGGAATGTCCTTCCTTTAAGGGCGGTTTATGCCCAGTATACTGACAGTAGCAACTATTTCATTTCTCGATTGGAATCCTCTCACAGACTCCTGCAGACTATTGATAAATGGGGGTAAGAGGAACCCACAGTTGTACTGTTCTTAAAAAACAAACAAAAGCCCTGGTTTCGGAAGGCCCCCACGTGTCCCCACCTCCTGATGGGCTGTTTGGACAGTTCCGGCATTAAAGCATTTCTCCCTTCCCGTAGGAGGGGCCACCATTGTCAAAGACCTTTGTTTCTCTTTATTCATTTCTGGTTCATACTTAGAGAACAATTGCAGGATTTCTAAGAAGACCAAAGTTATTACCAAGCACTGCGTGTTAGTTTCTAATGCTGCTCAGAACGCAGAGGCGTCTTCTCTGACTTGCCTAAAACTGCTGGACCTGTGTGTGGAGACAGCGCTCCTGCTCTGTCTCCAGTGTGGGGCTCTCAGCTGGTCCTCTAGGGCCGTTCTGTGCAAGAGACTACATGCTCATCCTCGTTAGCAGGCTTCTGTCGCACTCCAGTAATGATAAAGAGAAAACTAATCGATTGTTTTACAAAGTTTAGGTACTCTTTTCATTTTCTTTTAGACATGGTAAAATAATAACCAGAGGAAAATATTGGAGAAATGGCTAAACCAATCGAGCCTCTGCGTATCTTCTTCTCGGGGGGCATTCTGAACTTGCCACCTACATGCACACATGCGGTGGCTACCCAGGAAGTGGGAAATGGGGTCTTCCTCTGACTTATTTTCCCTCCCTTCCTTCCTTCCTTCCTTCCTTCCGTCCGTCCGTCCTTCCTTCTTCCTTCTTCCCTTCCTCCCTTCCTTCCCTCCTTCCTTCTATACTAGGAATTGAACACAGGGGTGTTCTACCTCCAAGCTATACCCCCAGCTCAGCCATTTTTGTGAAACAGGGTCTAAGTTGCTAAGGGTCTAAATTGCTGAGGCTGGCCTTAAACCTGTGATCTTCCTGTCTCAGCCTCCCAAGTGCTGGGGTACAGGTGCACGCCACTGTGTCTGGCTATTTTCTCCATCTCTGAGCCGTAGGGAACTACCCCTGTTCCCAATATTCAAAGGGCAAAGATGTTCCATATGTCTTGTGGACTATCATGGGCATCAGAGGAAACAGTAAGTAGATTTATTTTTAACAACACTTTTAGGCACTTCAAACTTTTCCTAAGAAGTTGGCCAACTCGACAGCCCGTAGTTCTCAGCCCTCTGGCATCCCAGCCCAGCTAGCTCACTGTGATGTAGACAACCGGATCATTCAAGTCGTCAGTGTCTGACTCATATGAGAAGCACAAAGCAGCCTTCAAAAGGCCATATGTCCCCACTGACTAGAAAGATCAAAATATTCCCGTCCCTTTCCTCTCTATGTCCAGTCTGGAGGCTCAAGTTCTAGAATTGAAGCAGAAATAGACCTCCTGGTAACCCAGCACAACCCCGCACTAGGGGCGGTTTCCTTCCCAGCCACACCCAGGGCATTAAAGACCCCCCCAGAACAAAAGGTTTTGTATCCCAAACACATTAGGATGAATATTCTTAAAGGTTTAGAACCAGAAAGAAAGAAAAAAAGACATGAAATGGAATGGAAGTAATTAACGCTGGGTAAATAGTATCTTTGGCCTAATAAGTTCTCAGTTACATCGTCAACATCAATGTTTTTTATTAAGTTGTTGTCTTTAGAAGGCACTGTGAGTGCTCTTCAAACTTAAAGTCTGTTTTAAATAAAGAAGCAGACAGTCGAATGAGTCCTATGGTGAGGGTTGGTCTCTCTGTAATAAAAATTAAAGTCCCAGCATATTTCAGCTCTGCTTGGGAATAGTTATTCTTCAGAAGATGCACGTTACATGGTGATTATGGCATCGTAAGAGTCTTGTGAAGATGTATTAGACAGGGTTCTCTAGATTAACAGAATACACAGAATGAGTATATTTTTTAAAAAAAAGGATTTATCAGATGGCTTACAGTTTGCAGCAATGTAGTCCCAGGTTCTGACTGCACGTGGAGGGTCAGAGGAACCAGTAGCTGGTCGAACGGTCTAAGAGCTGGAGTCTTAGGATTGGAGCAACCACTAATTCAGT